>BDJD01001060.1:204207-237066 GCA_002564525.1 Rosa multiflora | reverse complement strand
TTTTTTTTTTTTTAGAAATAGATAACTTCATTAATTTATCCATGGCCAAAAGGCACATACATCACATGTTGTTTCATACCAACCATACTCAATGGCACAAACCGCCAAACAAATGACAAGTGACCCTCATTGTAGAATACGCACACTTACTAAAGTCCCTAACCAAATGAGAAAAAAACCCAAGACTATCTAAGCTCTTGCTTTAGCAACTCTACTCACCTAGAGACCTCAATTGGTGTACGAGTAGAAGAGCTAACTTACATAGCATCAGATTCTAAATCAAATGTAGGCACAGAAAATAGGAAACCTAGAGTTTCCCCTTGCCCTTAGCTTTAGGGCCTACCTCCTGAGCAGTAGTAGTAGAAGGATAGGTAAGACGCAAAGGGATCAATCCAACCTTCTTTTGAGACCGGTGACCCTTGTTCTTGCTTCCCAGTGGTCTTCCTGACCTCTTCTTCAGTGTCACCAGGCCGACATCATCTTCAACTTCAGCCAAACCAAGAGCTTCCGCATGGAGAGTAAGAAGCTTATCACCCAAAATGGTTTTGAATTTCTTAGGGGAAGGGACAGTTACCTCTTCTCGACCTCTTTTCTTGTAAATCAAAGTTTGCTTCTGACCAGTTTGCATGGCAAGAGTAGCAAGATCTTGAGAACCCGTATCAGAAGGCTCCACCAAGGCCAACCCAATGGGCTTGTCCTGCACAGAAACCTCTTGATCCATACCTTCCATCTCTGACGTGATATGCATGGTATCCTGAGAAGCAATTTTAGAAGATGATCGCTCTAGCCAACAAATAACTAGCTTCTTCTTTTTCAGCAGTGAAGAAGAAGGCATAGGTAAATCTCGAGTAGTCTGAGCAGAGAAGGAGAAGGCACCACCAGAGGTAGAGGGGCCACCACCAAACTTCAAAACCCTAGGAGCAGAAACAGATGCATTGGGCTCCTCACATTTAGCCCCAGAATGTGCAATCAATCCACACTGAGGACATCTCCCTTTGAGATGTTCAAACTGGAACTGCAAAAGGAAAACCGTCACTCAAGAATAACCGGTTTAGAGATGTCATGGGAGAAGAGAATTCGAACAATACCTTTTCAAAACTCTCTCTTATCGTAGTCCAGATAACCACCCAGCAAGTTTCCAATGAGGATGAAATTGTCGAGTTCCTCGTAGAGGGAAGGGATGTCAGAAACCCTAACCCACATCCTAACATGCTTCATAGGGACTTCAACAATGGGAAGAACACCATCATACTCCTCCAGACAAATTGGGGCTCTGTCAAAACACCACACACCACCTCTGAGCACCTTGTTCCTATCTCGGACCAAATCAAAGGAGAAGAGAAACTGATTGTTAGGCTTTTCTTGAATCCTAAAATCCTTCTCCACCATCCATGTCCTGAAGAGATGCAATTTGAAGGCATTAGACTCAATAGGTTTACGGGTGAGAGGTTTCCCCAGAAGAAAAGACTGAGAAGATCGACGAACAGGACCTCCTCCAATCTTCCCCATTTCTGAGGCGTTACCTCCCTCAGCAAGAGCAAGAGAGGCAGCAAAACTAGCAGTGACAGCGTCGATTGAAGCCATTGGGAAAGCAAGGACATGAAGACGGCAAAAAGATGCCGACTAGATAGTTAGGGTTTGGGGGAGCCGCTTGGTCTCGAGAGAAAATCTCACTTTTTTGATCTGCTAGAAACTATATCTTAAAAGTTAGAGGTTTAAATTAATTGTCTAAAGAAATTAGTAATTTATTCTATCAAAAAACGTATTAATATAAAAAATAAAAAAAGTAAAGAAGAACCACAATCAACCCCAGTCGAGTTGGTTGGGGTGCTTTTTGACTTGATATTAGAGGGGATAGATTCGAATCCTGACTCTATCAAGTTTTTCATTGTATTTTATTTGAGGAATATTCCCGAATATTCCCGAAAAATTCGGAGATATCTCACATTTTCAAAAATATCGCACGAAACATTGTTAGAAGTCATCCAAAATATCGGAGCCTCAAAAAATAGATAATTTCGCCATTGTCAATTCTCAAACACTTTGTGGGCGTAAGAAGAATAATTTATACTGATAAAGCATTCATCGTTTCTTTTTGGTGTAAATAATTTTCTTCCTACATGGAAGAAATATTATAACTTGTAAAACCTATGCCACGCTGGCTGACTATTCAATTTGCATACACAATTTCTTTCCTTCACTTTATTTGCATCTTTGGAATTACAGCTAACTTTCATGATTGATTCTTCATGTACAATTGAAAATTCATATGATGGACATTTCTTAGTATACACCATCACATTAGCACCATTCAGCATTCACATATCTTTCCTTTCTTTCATTTGCATCTATGGAGTTACAGCTAATTCACAAAATTGATTCCTCGTCAACAATTCATATGATGATATGGAGTTTGATTTGTTAAACAGCGACAAGCGTGGCCTGTGGCCCACCATTGTACCGATACTGTCCCAACTTAACCACCCGATAAGTGTTGGGTTTTAATCACAAAATGCCTCGGTACAATTGGGTGAGATCCACCCACTTATAAGTTATAACTTTTCCAATGTGGGATCTTTCCTCTCCAACATGATTATGTATAAAGAGTAAAACAATGACTCTAAAATATTCGCAAAAGCCTGGATTAAGGCTCCAGGCTTAGAATTCAATTTGCATACACAATTTCTTATCACAAGATAAACTCTTAAATTCCTCTCCAACATGATTATGTATAAAGAGTAAAACAATGACTCTAAAATATTCGCAAAAGCCTGGATTAAGGCTCCAGGCTGAGAATTCAATTTGCATACACAATTTCTTATCACAAGATAAACTCTTAAATTTTTTTTTTCTGCCAAATACAAAGAATGAAGAATCCATACTTCTCTACCGGCTGTAATCAATCACTGAGGGTAAAGAAAACAAAAAATAGCAAAAACAAAAGGAAGAAGAGAAGGTACGCTTATTTGAATGGAGAAACACAATGTGCTTGATGGTGAGAGTTCTGACTGCAGCGGACTGCAGCCCATCTTGGAGTGACTACGTACACAATGTAGACCTTCCTACTGATTAACCCCTGGCCATTTCAAAAGATTTAATCTTTTGTTCTTGGGACTGATTTTAAGTGGGCAAAGAGCACTTGAGCAAATGAAATTTGAGATTGTTAGAAGTAATGCGTGAGAGAACATGACGAGTTTGTGGCTTCAGTGTGAAGTGACTGTTTTGTGAAAGCGAGAGGGAATCCAAATTTATTTGGCCTTGCATCATTTTTATTCTTTTCCTGTTCTTTGGTGAACGTGAATCCTTCTATCCATGAGCGAGCAGGATCAGAGACTGCTCTGAATTCGAACTGCAAACAACTTTTCTACCCACTTTCAAAGACAGAATGATAACTTGGAATGCAGAAATGTTCTTGCCTGAAGATCCAGAACAGCAAGACAATTTCTACCAATTCCAGCTGAAGAGTTATTTGCTTTAAGCCACTTTGGAATGAAAGCTATCATACGAACCAGGACTATGCAGCCATTTTTAGCATCAGACACAGCCATAACACCTTCAGAGGAAAACACATATATGTTGCTTTTAAAACTTTGAACAACTCTGCAGGCAACTGTGTCCGTAACTTATTAACCAAAGAAATATCAAACTAAATTTCTTTTTTTGGTGTGCATAATCAAACTAAATTTCAGACATCACAAGCAAAGTAACAATCATACCCAAAATTGACCCAAAAAAACAAACATACCCAAAAAAAAAAAAAGTGAAGTAACAGACTGACTGTAAACAAGGTATCGGGATGTTATATCTGCAAGAATATTAAGAACTTATGGGTAACTTCACTGTCTCCTTGCCAACAAGCACAGTTGACTAGCATCAGTTCTGAGAATACAGTGGGGCATAAAAAAATCTACTCTAATTATGTTTCTCTTTCAGACTAATCATTAACGTTAATAGAAGAATCTCAGTCTTATAAGTTGCAACTGAATGAATTTTACTACAATGGATCTCACACTGTTTTCCAAGAGTCCAAGTGCAAGAACCTCATCATACATATACTACATTGCAGACTAGGAGAGAATACTGGTGCTCGACACCAGTTAGAAATTCCTAAGGTCTTCAAGCAGAGTACAACCATATCCTCATACATCCTCCTGGATAATCACTACAAGTAGCCACAAACAAAGACAAAAACAAAAAAACAAAAAAGTTAACTTAAACCAAAATTAATCAATAGAAATTAAGAGTATACATGGAAAATCTTAGGAACTGGTACCAAAAAGTTATCTTACATTACAAATAGGGTTCAATCACCCACGAGGGAGAAATGATATACTATGTATGAAGATAATTGGCTGCCATCATCAACTCCAGGGTCAGTTCTGGTTCAATGTGAAACTCAGTCTGCTTACCACTGCCCAAAGAACAATATTACAATAAAAAATATGTAAAAGATAGTGAGCAAAAAGAGCATCCCCATCAAACTATCAAATATTACTAGTTCCAACCAGCAACCATAGTCAACTCAAGCATCAACCAATATCCAGATAAGAAGCCCACAATTCAACTCCATTTATCATGCAAGTATATGGTTCACCAAACCAATATATTCCTTATAGCACCTCTCTTTTACCAACCATAGTCAATTCAAGCATCAACCAATATCCAGATAAGAAGCCCACAATTCAACTCCATTTATCATGCAATTATATGGTTCACCAAACCAATACATTTCTTATACCACCTCTCTTTTACTTCTCTGTTGCCAGCTCTTATGTTGCTCGTGTCGTGTCAGTATTAGATGCACATTTGATGTGTTCATTATTCACAATAAGTAATCAAAACTGAGATACATTACTGTTTTACAAGAGATAGAGGTACATTATGAAAAAAAAAACCACAAAAAAAGTACATAAACTACCAACCTAGGGGAAATGCTCTTTGCAAAACTATGGATGAAAATACCAAGATTATCCTAAATTCCTCTCATCTTCTCATATCCTTTTATAGAGTCGGGTGGCTTAAAGGTTGGACCTTCTTCCTTCTTTCTTTCTTTTTTTTTTTTCTGAAGAAAAAAGGAGTCAACTTTAGAAGTTCACAAGGGTGATGTCCAAATTGTTTGGTGGCCTAACGATCATTCGTTACTTCGACACTCTATTGCAATTAAGATGATACAAAACTTCGATATGATAAGCTTTGTTTAAATTTACAGCCTATAATGACAGTATTAACTTAACATTGATCAAATATATTATTGTTCAATTCAGAAACCTACAAGTTTCTAATACACCAACAGAACAGTCAAACCTACATGAGCAATTAGGCATTAACATTGATGCTGCAAAATTCCTAAGCAAAAAAACGAAACACAGAGAATCCAAACCTGGCGAATTGAAGATTCCAATAAAAATACTTGCAGATCTTTTCAAGAATGGTGGTGCTGATCTCAGGGAACGTCACCTCACCGTGTTCCGTTTCAGCAAAACCCCCTGCCCAAAACCACACTCGAAAATTTTCAAAATTGAAACCCTAATCCTCTAATTGCTACTCTCTTGAGATTAATCAGAGAGAGAAACATACCAGGAGATGTGAGCATGTTGCGGATGGTCTGAGAGACCATGGCGGCGTCTTTGTGGACGACGAATTCGAAGCCCTCGGCGCTGATCAGCTTCACGGTGTCTTCTTTCTTCATGTTTGCGGGGTCAAGGAGGAGATTTGAGTTTCGATGGAGTGCGAGAGAAGGGAATCGAAACTCAGCGACTCGGTTTTGATTTTGCCTTTTGGCGTAAAAGACGTGTTTGTCTTTGGACCAACTGTTAATTTTTTTTTTTTTTTTTTTAGAAAAATAGATCAATATTTTTCGACAAAACAAATAATATTCATTCACTTAATTGAAAAGAATGTAAAAAGGCAATATAAAACAAGATTTCAAGCGCTTACATATGTCTGACAACCCAACCGAGCTTAAACTAACCTGCTAACCATATTAATCGCACCGAGCATGTTCTCATCACAGTAATTAAGTAAGAAATAGAAATTATTCTATGAACTGTCGGTGCAAGTGACCTAATCCTTATAAAATAATCTCAACCATTGATATTTATTATCAACTCTGAATACTCCCTCACTAAGAAAAGGGTTTTGCTTAACAATCAAAACCCAGTAGTGTAAATAATTATTTTTAGGATTAAATACTCGTTACTCCTCATATTTTTGCATGAAAAACAGTTTAGTCCTTATTCTTTTTAATTCTCACACAACAGATCCTAAAATGACTATTATACCCCTAACTTTTTATTTTTTATTTTTTCTGCCTCTATATATATATATATAGATATGTGTGTGTGTGTCTATATATAAAGAGAGAGAGAGAGGAAAAAAAAGTGAGGGGTATAATAGTCATTTTATGACCTGTTGTGTGAGAATTAGAAAAAATAATAACTAAACTGTTTAATTTAAAAAATTTGGACTAAACTATTTTTCATGCAAAAGTATGAGAAATAACGAGTATTTAATCCTTATTTTTAAGTTAAGTTATTTTGTTTTCAACCCTTAAATGTAAGCATACTTTATTTTATCAGTTACTGATCAAATGAACACCATTGTTAATCACTAATTTATAGGCTTTTGAGGAAAGTATCTTGAGAGAGTGCAAAATATGTCATTGTAGTCAACAATAAGAAAAACCACGTTGTTCTCCACATCATGTCCTAAAAATATCGTTGTGCATGTACATTGCCAAGAAGAACATTTCAAGAATGATTGTATAAAACATTTGGTCCCTTGAAAATTGTCATAACTATAGCACTACAATAAAATTGAATTCTTAACACATAAGAATTGAATTCCTAGCACAACCAGACGATATCGCAGGGATGTTTTCTTAGCGTCAAAACGACCATCGAGTGAGAACAACTGAGAGCAGAGCAGTCTATTTCATTTATGCATGGCTGCTGGATTTAGACCAAGGACAACCGTCATCATGCTATTCATCCAGAGACTATGGATGACTTGAGAATTACGGGGGACGCAAGGACTCGTGTCGACAAACCCTTACATTGCCCTCGGCAGCGCTTGTAGTTCCATTAACACCTTCAAGGCGGTGTTCCGGTGGCACCGGAAAAAGTGGAGGTTCAGGCCTTCGATTATGAAACGGTTACTCAGAAACTGTTACTTAGCAACCGATGCAGTTAAGACACCTTTAAAGGATATTAGTGCAGGCCCATTTCAACCAAAAAAGATTCGAACCCGAGGCCCAGTCTTTTCAGCCTACTGTTGGTTCCAAAGGAAGTAGTTGCTGAATCTTATTATTCAAAATCTCTTTCCTCTTGTTACGAGTCATGGTGCTTTGGTGTTTTCGGTTGCTGTGTCCGTTTCAGAGAGCTTTCAAACAAGTTTGGTATGGATGGTACTCTTTCCTCAGTTTGGAGTTGTTCCCACTCGGTTTTATCCAAACAAGGTTTTAATATGGCCACCACTGTTTCTATTCTTCAACCAAAGAACTGCTGGTTAAGTTCAAGAGAAGAAGCGAAGACATTTTTCCACTTCTTCCATTTTCTGGTTATAAGTATTTTCTTGTGAAACTTATAGGTAGCGCAGCTAGTTAGTAGCGAGCTTTTGTTTCCTGACTTTCATATTAGGTTATGGATTGTCATTTTGACTTTCCCGTACTTATATCATGTACTTGTATCTCAATTGAGTTTAGCAGTTTAATGCAATACATTTCCTTCTCTCTAAAAAAAAACACATAAGAATTGTTAGGAACCATGCCCCTTTCCCCACGACCGCCACAAGTATTGCAGCAAACCCAAAACCATTCACTTATTGATATCCTTCCACTATCACCACCCTCGTGGCAACCCTTGTGAACCCATCCACACTGATCTTCATAGCCTAGTCATTTGAATAACCATCGTGGCCATCTGAGGGAAAATTAAAACAAACTACAATTGCCCTAAAACCTAAAACTAGTATAACAAACAACAATTTAGGAAAAAAGTTCATCAAAAAAGACCGAAATTTTTTTTTTTTTTGGGGCATTACAACAATAGATCAGAAATAAAAGGCAAAGAGCCCAACAAGCAACAGAAAGCAAAACAGAAAGATACTACCAACAAACAGACCCAACCAACACATATTAAGGCAGAGGGGTTGCAGCATCAAACAACAAAATACGCATTATGGGGGGAGGAGGATTGAGGACCTAATCCACCGGGCACACCTTGCAAGACGCTAGCGCCACCACCAAGTCAGCAGCAGCATTGGCATTCCTACTGGTCCAGCGCCAATTAACGATGTTGAAACTACCAGCTTTTGCTTGAATGGAAGAAACAAGCTAACCCCCCAAAAGAGGATTCAAAAAAGTAGAAACCAAGACTAAGGAGTATGATTCCAACTAAAAAGAAGAAAGAGACAAAGAGAAAGCTAAACTGAGGCCAAGATCAATTGCCATAGCTTTAGCAGCTATCGAGGAAGAGGTATAAACGCTCCAGGAAAAGGCCCCAATGAGAGCAGTAGTAGAATCCCTTAGAAGGGCAATGAGGCTAGCAGATAAAGATTGTGAGTCCTAAGCTGCATCAGTGTTTAATTTCAAAGTAGTAGTGGGAAGGGGAAGCCAGTGCGAGGAATTCTCGGAAGGAAAGAGTTTCACCACTCTGGAAGAATAGAGTAGGCGCTGGGGGAGCGACAAAAATTCCATTACAACTACATAAGCCCGTGTAGCAACAGTAACTGGATTGGGAGAGACATTGTTGAAAACACAACGACATCTCTCCTTCCAAATAAACCATAGTAGAAAAACCACTTGGGTAGAGAAACCAATATATGTCAAGGTAAGGCCGCCATTTGTGATGAAGAGGCAAGAGATCCAATCATCAATATTCGTAACAGACTAAGGATTACTCCGGTAGGAAAAAGGATGAGAAAACCAAGCAGCCATAGCCCACAGACATAGAAACAGAAAGTGTTCAGTGGTTTCTAGATGCATATCACAGAGAGAAGATAGGGGAGCGAGCCATATGTCTCCTATGGTGGTTGGAATTAGTAGCCAAGGCATTAGAAACCGCCTTCCAAAGAAAGTGTTTGACTCTAGGAGTTACTCTTACCTTCTACAGCCAAGGCCATACTTCATCAAGAACCGAGTGGGACTGATGAGGGTGAACCGTTAATGCTGGCATGTGATTCTTTATCAGAAACTTATAACCACTCTTGACTGAATAAACTCCAAACGAAGCCGCAAACCAAAGTAACTTGTCCGGAGTATCCTGACTACTAAAAAGAGTAGCCCTAATGGCCGTAAGAGCTGTTTCAGGGAAAGAGCAGCAACATAATTGATATTCCAGCAGTCCACCGAGCGGTCAATAAACTGGAAAACATAAGTAGCAGGGCTCGCAGGAGCATGTGATGAAGCAAGTTATAAGAAGGGTACCTCGGTATCAAGTTGTGGCGCCAAAAATCAATCTAATTTTCAGACCCTATATGCTAGATACACCCTCTAGACAAAAGTGAGCGGCCATCAAGAATACTAGAACATGCCCAAGAAGGAGATGAACCACGAGAAGCCTAAAAAAAAGTAGTATTTGGAAAGTATCGACTTTGAGAACATGAGCCCGCAAGGCATTTAGATTGGATAGAAGGCGCCACCCCTGCTTTGCTAGAAGAGCCAGATTAAAATCTGCAATACTTCGGAAATCCCAAACCCCCTTTCGATTTTGGGAGGCCAAGCAAAGCCTTACTTTTCTAATGAATATTCTTTTCCCCACCAAAAATCAGCCATAGCCGAGTTAATTTTATTGTAGAGAGAAATTGAAAATTTAAACACAGACATATGGTATGCCGGGACAGCTATAGCAACCGATTTAATCAGAATCTCCTTTCCAGCTTGAGAAAAAGACCGAATTTGAACGACCACACTTTTGCCTATGTCAAACATAGTATGTTTGATCGAACACGTACTTTTGAAAATTTAAACATAGTATGTTTGATCTTCTTCTTTCTTTTTCTTTTTGGCATTTTCAGAGTTTTGTAGAATAAAAGAATGATAATGGGATATGTTGGCAAACTGTAGGTGTTAAATGGTCATGCCAAATAATACGGTTGATTATTACACTTTTACTTTAGGTTGATACTATGATTACACTCCGTTCCAATAATGAAACCCAATAGATTGTGGCATGATTCAAAACATTATTGATGTTTCCATTTTCATTGCTTTATACACACTACAAGTTTAAGGCCTAAGCTATAATTAAGCACTAGTCTAGCAAAAGAAAAGCCTAAGCTACAGACTACCGTGGCTAAATATTAAGCTTGAGAAATGATTCAAAACTGACATTATTAGTTTTCAATCTTGATTCAAAAGACTTAGTTCATTAATAATTTACTTACGATGAAGAATGAAATCCAGATTTCAGATCTAGATGTTAGGTTTGGGTTGCAAAGATTATGACTAGCTAGAACTTAAATCTAGACTAGGAAAAAGTTACCCTAGACTCCTAGAGGCCTAACCATAGTACATTAACTCTTATCCTCTAACATCTCATTCATTATATGCCTAAATGAACCTCTTTATGTATGTATTGACTCCATAACTATTATCTTCTAACCCTCATCGACGGTTGAGTTTGCAAGAGCCTCTAGATGTGGAACCCCCATATTCAAGTTCGAATCTCATTGACACTGATCGGAGTTAAATTTCAATCTTTTCTTAGTGGCAATGGGGGACGAAGCATTCAGACATGATTCTTCGGCACAAATTAGTCTCGAGACCTAGAAAGATTTTTGAGGAATGGTGCGATCTCAATCAAAAAACTATTATCTTTTTACTCGATACTAATCGTAAGTATTCACATACGGAAATGTTGGTCGTTAGTTGTAGATGTCCACTAAACAAGTCACATAAAATGCTAAACATCCATATGCATAGGCAGGACAAATGACCTAAACAAAATGATTGAAGTGGTTTGACGGGACCAAAATCTTTTTCCGAACTACACAGTCACTGAGGTGGTTAAACAGGACCCAAGTCTTTTTCCTAACAGGACCGACATTGAGGTGGCTCAAGTACCGGGACCATAGATTTCATTTTGTGAATAAAAACGTGAATAATTGTTTATATAGATATACAGATGCATGTGGGCCGTAGAATATCGGATTCGCACGTATATAGCCGTCCATTTAGGCATTTAGCAAAGGCGACGGGTCCAAAACCAAAAAAAAATTAAAAATGGAAATAAAAAAAAGAAAGAAGATGAAATTAACGGCGTGGCAGACACTAAATCAGCAAAAGAAATCAAAAAACATCCCTCTGGCACCAACCGCCAGAGTGCCAGGCTGCACATGTCAGATGCCCTCGTCTGTCTCACTGTCTCTCTCTTTGACCCCCAGTTGTCCTAAAACGACGCCGTCTCCACCCCCCAACACACACACCAAAGGAATCTATTTATTTGCCGTTTCCCACTTTTTCAAACCCCCCTTCTTCTTCTTCTTCTTCTTCTTCTTCTTCCTCATCGTTCGTTCCGTTTCTTCTCTGCAACAAAAAAATAATAAAAAAAAAATCCCTACCGTGCTTCCCTCACGGTCGCGAATTTCAACGCCGGCGATCGCGTTTCTCCGTGGGAATTTAGGGTAAGCGAAGTCTCTGTGTAGTGGTCTCTCTCTGTAATCTGTGTGGTCAGATCTGGTTGTTTGTTTTGGTGTAGTGAAGTTTGGTGAATCGGTGTAGGTGAGAGAGATCGGGGGAGATCGGAGAGGAGAGGCTGTATGGCGAGCAGAGTGGACCACGAGTACGACTACCTGTTCAAGATCGTGCTGATCGGCGACTCTGGAGTTGGCAAATCCAACATTCTCTCCAGGTTCACCAGAAATGAGTTCTGCTTGGAGTCCAAGTCCACCATCGGCGTCGAGTTCGCCACCAGAACTCTTCAGGTAACTCTTCTTCTTCTTCTTCTTCACTTTGAGACTCTACTTTTCCCCTGTGGTTTAATTTTCGGAGTTTGAGTTCAATGAGGCTTGAATGGCGTTAGCAGAGGCCAATTAAGCATAATGAACCGTCTTTGTGAGGATTTGTTCAAGTTTTTAGGAGGTGGTAATATTAGGCCTGGTACTGATTTGAAACCAAAATGATGTGTATTTTAGTGGATACATGCAACAATGATATGTCTCAATGTCTGTATTTGGAGTTTAGATATATACAAGCCTGATTCCGGTAGGTTTGTCAATGATTACACCCATGAAAAAGTAGGGCATCAAATGCCGAAGTATTCTAACTTGGAGTAATTGCATTGTATTTTTGCTCTCTTCCTACATGATGTTGCTGCATATTTGAGATCCTCGTCGTATGGACTTTGGAAACTGGATGGAATGTGTTCGTGTTATGTGATACTTTCATATAATTGATGCAGGTGCTTAGTGGTTTTATGCAACATGTATAGGTGAGTGCCTTACTCCAGGCAGATGTAAACTACAAGTATGACATAAATGCAACAAATTAGAGTCTTTGATGCCTTTATTGCTATAGGGTCTTCAGTGCTGTACGTTGCCAATAGAGATTCTAGGGAGCTGAAATTCTAGCATTTTCTTTCTTAAGGCTAATGCATTCAGAGTTCCCACATTTTAATGTATATTTTCAATCTATATATGCCGAGGACATAGTTGAATGAACAATTAGGTTCGGTTCTCCAGTTATATTAAAAAAATTAAGAATTTAAAATCATATGCTGCTTGTATATTGAATTTGAACTTCCTCTTGTAAGTGTATAAACTTTTCTTCATAAGAATGTTGATTTGTGTATGACTCTTCTGGGTAAGCATCCATATGTGCTACTGCTGTCTACTGGACCCAATGGTTCCGGAGTGTTAATGTGTTAAAAAATACAGCTGTGTTGAACTTTCTAGTGTCAATTTAGCATGTTGGTAACCATAAATAACTCCATTTGTGGGCCAATGGTTATATCTACAATTTATTGATGACACATGGGGGTGTGTTAATTATTGTCTGCAATCTGATCCAGAGCTAACATTCATTGTTTTAAATCACAGGTTGAAGGAAAAACTGTCAAGGCACAGATCTGGGATACAGCAGGGCAGGAGCGATATCGTGCTATCACCAGTGCATACTATAGAGGGGCAGTGGGTGCTCTCCTTGTCTATGACATAACTAAGCGCCCAACATTTGATAATGTCCAAAGGTGGCTCCGTGAATTGAGGGACCATGCGGATTCTAATATTGTCATCATGATGGCTGGAAATAAGTCCGACTTGAACCATCTTAGAGCTGTTTCAGAGGATGATGGTCAGGCCTTGGCTGAGAGGGAAGGTCTCTCATTTCTTGAGACATCAGCACTCGAAGCAACCAATATTGAGAAGGCATTTCAAACTATTTTAACAGAGATCTACCATATCATTAGCAAAAAGGCACTGGCAGCTCAGGAAGCAGTCGCGAGCACTACCCTTCCTGGTCAAGGAACTACTATCAATGTTGGTGATGCTTCTGGGAATACGAAAAGAGGTTGCTGCTCTACATAAACGGATGACTGACACCTAGGGGAGGAGAACCATTTGCTGGATAAGACTTTTTTTTTAGTTTTTTCTTCCTTTTTGGGTGAGGGGGGAGATCCATGTAGAATACAGTTTTACTTAATTGAGTTGTGATAAGGAAGCTTGTGAATTAAAATTTACAGTGGTGTTGGTACTTTTTTGGGGGTCTGCTTTTCCTTATGCACTGTTGATTATATGTTTGAAAAATTGTAACTATTGAAATTTGGAATGTTGGGTGGAAACTTGGCATCTCAAATTAAAGAATTAATGGAACAGAAGAGACCTTGTCTGTTCAGAGTCTGATTCTGTGTTTTGTTCACTAGTTACTTCTTGACTTGACTAAAAGTTACAATATCTTCTCTTTGCAAATGTTGGTGGTGAACTTGTGCTATTCTTTTGCAACGTTGGTCCTGGTATTCATAGGGGATTGATTTTCAACACCCCTCACACCTGTCCGATATGTCAAGTGATTGTAAGGCATAGACATAGAAAGACGGTAAAAGAAAAAAAGAAAAGAAAGAACAGAGTGCTAGTGTTTTTGTTTTTTTTTTTTGTTGAGGAAAAGAGATAACTTCATTCATTTATTCGTGGCCAGAAGATACGTACATAAAGTTTTGTCTCAAAGTCATACATGTTTGCTGATACACGGGTCAAATTTGCCTCATTTTAACAAACTTTCTGAAATATTTAGGGGCGAAAAGTAATATTTAAAACTATGACTGAAAATGATAGGTTGAATTTGCACATTACTGTTCAATCTGTACAGTAACATCATGTATTCTGTAAGTTTTTTCACAAAAATCACTAATCTCATCAATTATCTGACTTGAGACTACTGTAGAATCCGCGGTGACATGACACGACAATACCATTTTTCCAACTGTTAGTGCCCAAACATGTAGGTCATGAACATCCTGAACTCCTTTGATGCACTTGAGACCTTTCTCTAGCTTGTCAATATCAATCTCACTTGGAGTTCTCTGCATCAATATGCCATATGTATTTCTGAGCATCGGTATAGTTGTGCTTACAGCAAAAACAGAAAAGATGAGTGTGCAGATCAGATCAACAACTAAATAATCTGGCTTCGCCCAAATGATGGCTGCGGCAATCATTACTCCAACAGACTGAATCATGTCGGCCATAACATGCAGGTAAGCTCCTTGGAGATTTATGTTTAATATTTTAGTCTTTACTGGAGGAATTGACACCAAGCTAGTTTCATCGTCTTCAATTGTTGCGCATGCTTCCTCCTTGCCATGATCATGATCATGATTATGACCATGATCATGATCATGATCATGATCCAAGTCTCCACAAGCATGATGATGATGATGATGATGGTGAGTGTGATTGTGACCGAGCCACATGACCATGATAAAATTAACCGAAAATCCAAATGCTGCAACTGCAAACATGAGAACCCCATTGACCATTGCATGCTTGTGAAGCATTCTGTTGACTGCTTCATAGATCAAGATCGCAGCGACCACCCATATCAGCAGCACAGATAGAAGCGCACTCAAAACCTCAAGACGGTGATATCCAAAAGACTGGTATGATGTTGCCTCCCAACCTGAAGCTATTACTGCAAAAAGAGCAATAGCGAATCCACTAACATCAGTAAGCATGTGGGCTGCATCTGTGAGTACTGCCAGGCTGTTCGATTTTACACCACCAACAATTTCAACAACCATAAACAACATATAGACAATTATGAGTACACGAAGTTTAGTTGCTGATTGTGAACGTTGTTTTGAATCCAAATTACTGCTTTCTTTCCTGGAGAAACCACAGATGGAAGAGCAAGGTAACTTTTGTGGCACAGGCAGAAGATCAATAATTTCAGAGACTATCGGGATCTCAATTTCATGCTGGGACTCTGTTCTAGATAAGGGAACCTTCTCATGCTCCATCTGTTCCAGCAACGTTATGGTTCATGGAATTGAAAAGAAAACATCAGATAAAGAATGTAAAATCTTAATCGTTCGGGGATTGACAATTCCATGTTAATATCAAGTGCTTGAATACTGAAAGTAGAATACTGAAAGTAAATATCAGCCACGATCAATGAACTTTAGACAAAGCTTGAGACTTCTAACTTTTGACCAAGATGGATGCCATGAACAAAGATTTAAGAGTAAGCAACATCACTAATGAGTCTACCATGATCTCTACTTTGTTCTTTGAACAACCATAGCTATTTAACTAGAATACACAATTTCTTCAACTTTCAACTATCAACCACAATCAGAAATATAGATTCATGGGATGAAGCAAGCAAAACATTAGAATTCAGCTTTCAGACTCTCAATTAATGAATTTCCAATCCTCAAGATTCAGAAAAGTAATTAGTCTTATGTGCTAAATAGCCTTATATCAAGTTACCGATATCATTTTCAAGTATATATTTTCTGTATCCTGATGATCTCAAACCACTAGTGTACACCATCCCAGCACAATGACCCTGCATTCTTACACTTTCTAAATTCTCATGTCCATGTAAATCACTCAATGAAATTGCATCATTCCTTCAAAATGGTTTTCAATGTACATAATAAGACTGTTTCAGTTAATGACAAAGCATCAAAATTTGAGCATTAGAACTCTACTTTTGCAAAATCTGACGAAATTGCTTTTATCATCTGGTTATATCAATTCACATGTCTAGACCCAGAAAATCATATACATGATCCCATACCTTGCTTCTCCAAGAATCTAAAGACTCAAAATTTGGGGAATTCCAAAGGATCAATACACTAGTAAAAAGCATCCAACTTTGCCACAACATTTCCACCTCAAAGAGTAAAATATATAGGGCAATGCAATATGTCTCAAGAACTAAAGCAAAAGGAGTGACCCAGAAGTTCAGATTGCATGAACAACCAACATCCATTACTTTATGTAACCATACAAGAAAGATCAGCATGAAGATTCAATCACCCATTTAAAAAATCGGATCAAAGACTCCAAAAAGCAAAGAAGACAGAGATCAAAAGGGAATGAATGAGATACCTGATATTCAGAGCACAGAAAACTATAGCTTTGATGACTCTCTTTGACTCTTGGGGGTATCACAGAATTAAAAAAGAAATATGAATTGGGCGTTGCGTACAAGATCGCACGATCCTCATTTGTGCTCTGTCAAACAGAGTTTCCATGTTTAACGTTAAAACAATAAGTTGTTGGGCCGGCCATATCCGATTTCCTCTACTTGCTAAAATTTGGGAAAGCATTTAGGTAAAGTTTCCACGAATATCTAAGTCAAACTCATATATGAGAAACCCCAAACCCCCGGAGATCTCTCAAACTTGAGCTGAAGTTCCTCAATCTTAGATTCCAGACACTTGCTGATGTTCTTGTAGTAGAAGCTACATTGTTTGCCTAACTTTATTTCTCTCTTTTTCCTATTTTTCTTCTTAATTTTTATTTATCGGCACATTGATTCTCTTTTGAAGTAAAGCACATATTCCGGGTGTGTTGCGTAGCAACAAAACTACCGAGCTGAGAGCAACGGATGATGGAGATAAGGAGACTCTTATAATAAATAGGTTCATAGGGAGGCGAAATGTCAAACTTGGATCTTCCCAACTCTATTTTCAAAGTTGGAGACTAATTTTGAATTTATTAATGAGAGCCATTAAGACTTTAAGGCTGCGTTTGGTAGAGTAGACAAGATTGGATTTAAGATTTCAAATTGGATTATACTAGATTAGATTGGATAGGAGATGCTAACTCCAAACCAATCTTGCGTTTGTGTAGTAAGATTGGGAACTTGATAATATTTAAAATAATAATAATAATAAAAATTTGGAGCACGACGATGACAATTTCAGAATCAACAGATGTTATAGATCCTTCACTTCGACAATTCTAGACCAAAATTGAACAGATCTGGATCATGATTATGCAGTCATTCACAGTGGCGCTCGGGGAGGTGTTGTTGGTGGCGCTTACGGAGGTGGTGGCGAAATATGATCGAACATCTACGAATCGATTAATTCCAAGAGAGATTTACTTGAGAGACAGCAACAGGAGGTCAAATGGCCGCAGAGGGCCAGAGAATTGTGACTGAGCATAGGAAGGTGAAGGTCGCAAAGGAAGAAAGAAGTTCTACTTTGTCGATGAGGTTGAAAGACGAAGAAATAAGTAGCAGGATTTAATTTATCACACCATTTCAACAAGATTTTTTTATCCATGTCTGATTGGATATAAAATTTCCGATCCTAACACATTTGGGCATCCAAACATCTCAAATGATCTGATTGGATATGTCGTTTCCTATCCAATCCTTATATGAGGCAAAACAACGCGGCGTAAGAAGCATATTGTGTGCCAGATAGGACATGAGAGCCACAAAGAATGGACGATGAAAAATTCTTAACAAATTGAGAGGCACGCCAAAGGGAACAGGAGAAGCCAAACTTTAAGTTTTATGACAAGCTCATTGTCATTAAGCGAATATCTGCTCTAAAAAGTTTAGAACACCAAGTGAAACTTTTTTTTTTTTAGAATAGAATAGAATATATCCATTAATCAATCACGCTTACAATGGGGGGGGGGGGGGGGGGGACATAAACCTAAACCCAAAAAAACCATGGTTACAGAGACCAAGACCATCAGGCCAAAGGGCCCAAACTCTAACCACCAAGCGCCCATTTCCAAGGCTACTTTGAACATTTGACCCCGAAAATTCCAGTAAAATCTTATAATCAACCTCCAAGAAGGCAGCGTCCTCTTCAACACCATGTCCGATAGTGCTAGACCACGTGTAAAGGATCGCAAACCAGCAAATTGACAACAAAAGTAAACCCGATTTGAACAAAATCGTCCTCGTCCTCGGGAATGACACCATTTACATGGCCGAACACCTAGACCAACTCCTAACTCAACAGAGTAGGAGACCCACCCTAGCTCAGAAGAGTATGGACTTATTAAACCTAACCAAACCAAACAAAAAACCGTAATTTTAACACAACTAAAACTAAGCCACACCACCAAGACCCAAAAACAGGAGCCCAGCCCAACACCCACTTCCCCGAGCAGTACTCCACCAATGCAGAAACCCAATCCCGCCGCTGGCAAGCACCATCAACACCACCCCACGGCCTAGCCACCTCCCGATACCGCCGCTCCACCGTGCCAATATACAGACAAATTCTACACCCAATTGACACCGCAACCAGATCCAGAAATCAGACAGAAACAAAGCCCAACCAGGATCCTTGCTGTCACGAATTGCCCGCATCCACCATACCCCAGATCGCTTCTTTGATGACGCCAACTCCCACCGCCGGCCAGAAACAAGTTGCTGCATCCCCACAACCGCTATCGCCCCTGATCTGAGAGGGACCGATTGAGAGATCTACCCATCCCGAGATCAAGAACCCACCCTCCTCCCCTAGACCGAGTCTCTGCCCCGAAGACCCACCACTAACCAGCAACGCCATCCCCTCCCAGGTCGGAACACAACTGCAGGATCGCCGATGGCGCTCAGCCGGGAGAGAAATGAACTACTCCGAGTTTTCCTTCTCTGTCACGCGCATGGGGCGCGTTCTTTCCAAAGTGTGCTATGTAGCTATCGATATCACACACGAACACCAAGTGAAACTTAGAAGTTGGAAACAAATGAATAAAAAATAATCACACAAGTTAATAAAGTTAGGATTCTTCTCCACAAAAAGATTTTACTGGAAAGCAAAGCATACGTAAAACCCACAAAAACTCTACATGGAACAACCAAAGAAGCCATAATGTTATTGAACTTGATAGTCTCCAAACCATCTCTCTTTTTAGTAAGGGATAATGTCACAAATATGATCCAAAATTTAGCCCATTGAATACAATATGGTGTTACAAATTAGAAGTCTTTTGCAAATAACGTGTGAAGTATGATTTTAACATTTTAAAGTTTATTTTTAATTTTACTGTCAATTCTAAAGCATTTTGTCTATCCATATACAAGAAATTCATTCAACAAAATTCTAAAGTATCAATCACCTGGTGTGGTAAGGTTGGTCGAATTGCCTAGTATGGAACACTCATGTCTAGAGTTTGAATCCCAACTCCCACCAGTTTGTGGCCAGCAGATTTGAGGGACCTTCGGGTTCGTGCGCTTGCGGCGGGAGATTAGTTTGACTTTGTTGGGATATTCTCATAGACCTCGGTCCGAATACTGAATGGGTGGGTGTGTTACTAACTCGCTAACGTAACCGAGGTGGCTTGCTACCTCCCTCAGCCACTTCCAATCACAAAAATAAAATTCCGAAGTATCATCTGCCGTCCATTAATTAAGGTGCCACGTCAGCTAGAGACTAACTGTTTAGTTAGCAACAGTAGGGCAAGAAGAGCTCAGATGATGAAGCGCAGCTGCAGTGCAAGAGGTATGCTTTCTTTTCTTCACTTTACTGCTTCTCCTGTTGTTCCGGTCAACAATTTTATGGGTTTGTATCATTCCCAATCGTCATACCCAACCAAATCCAGAGAAACCCATCGAAATCGACCCAAAATCACTAATCTTGAGGATGCCTTGAAGGCGTTCGATGGAAATGCTTTACTCGCACCCTCTGCCTTCTTCTGTTATCCCTTTCAATCAAATATTGTGTCAACTCGTCAAATTGAAACATTATCCAGCAGGCATCTCTTTGAATAGACAAATGGGTCTGCTGGGAATTGCTTCCGATATTTATACTCTAACAATCATCATTAACTGCTTCTATCATTTGAACCAAATGTGGTTTAGCGTATCTGTCTTGGCACAATTCTTCAAATTGGGTCTTCAACCAGGCGTCACCACCTTCAACACTGAACACTCTAATCAACGGCTTTGTTCTCGAAAATTGAATGGTTGAAGCAGCGCGAATTTTCGGCAAAATGGTGGAGGGAGGTCATTGTAAGCCGGATGTGTTTACTTTCAGCACACTGATAAAGGGCTTTTGCATGATAGGTAACAACACTGCGGCTGTTCAGTTACTGTTGTAAAACCAACCCTAAGCAAAATAACTCTCTAGTTTTGAAGGATGATTCTTATTGAATGAATTAACACAACTTGGCTTTTAAAGCCATTACATGAAAACAGAAAGCAACGTACAGTTCTCCACGTCTTTAACGAACCTAAGATCGTGGTATGTTAGCTAAAGAAAAAGGTCAAACCCTAACTAACTTAAAAAAACATGCTCCTCATAAATAGGAGTTATTTGAACAAACACATAACAAGGAAAACCCTAACAGATTGCGACAAGATAACCCTAACAACCATCCATTCAAACTCCAACTGCTCCGGCCAACAAATCCTCCCCTAAACTGAAATTGCTGAAAGCAATCAGTTTACATCAGACCTAGCCTTCACTCCAAGTTGCCCACGAAGCTTCACAAAACTTTCAAGCCTCAATGGTTTAGTCATGATATCTGCAACTTGCTTACTGGTACCACAATGATTTAACTCCACAACACCATCCTTTGTGAGATCACGCAGAAAATGAAATCTCACATAGATGTGGTTGCTTCTCCCATGCATAACAGGGTTCTTTGATAATTTAATAGTAGAACTATTATCACAAAGCATTGTAACGTACTTACATTGAAAAAGACCAAGCCTGTTGAGCACCCTTTGCATCCAAACACTTTGACATGCACAAGCAGTAGCAGCGACGAACTCCGCTTCTGTTGTAGATAAAGTCACCAGTGGTTGCTTCTTTGATGACCAAGATATCGCTCCACCACTTAGCATGAATACATAGCCTGAAGTACTCTACATGTCATCTACATCACCCGTATAATCGCTATCGGTATAAGCCACCAACTCATCTGCAGCACCTCTTTTGTAAAACACTCCCAACTCAGCTGTTCCCCTCAAGTACCTAAACACTCTCTTGGCAACAAGCATATGAGCTTCAGTCGGATTAGCCATGTACATACTAATGAGACATACAACGTACATCAAATCAGGTTTGGTAGCGGTTAGGTACATGAGACTACCAACCATTTGCTTAAATAATGTTGCATCAACCTTGCCTCCTTCCCCTTCTTTCGTCAATTTCGAACCAGGAACTATGGGATTTTTCACATAATTGATTTTTTCCATCCCAAACCTTTCAAGAACTTCTCGAGCATACTTCCTTTGGCATATGTGAATACCCTTTGAACTTTGTTAAACCTCAACTCCTAGGAAATACTTCATCTCTCCTAGGTCCGTCATTTCAAACTCTGCCTTCATGGAACTGTTAAACTTCTGAATCATGCAAACATCATTTCCGGTGAAAATTAAATCATCAACGTAAAGACTTACAATCAGAATTCTTCCTCCATCTTCTGCCTTCATAAACAAGGTATGCTCATGACTGCACCTCTCAAACCCTTCCTTTGCAAAGTACCCTTCAATTCTGCTATACCAAGCCCTAGGTGCCTGCTTTAACCAGTACAAAGCCTTCTTTAGTTTGTAAACTTTTTGCTCTTCTCCTTCCCTCTCATATCCCCGTGGCTGTTCTATATACACTGCTTCACTCAATTCACCATGCAAGAATGCACTTTTAACATCTAATTGAAACACAGTCCACCCTTTTTGAGTTGCCAAAGCCAACACCATTCCTATAGTGTCCCATCTAGCCACAGGAGCAAACACTTTATTGTAGTCTATCCCATGCTTATGAGCATAACCCTTTGCAACTAACCGGGCCTTACACTTATCAATCTCCCCATTCTCATTCAATTTAGTCTTGTACACCCACTTTACTCCTATCTTCTTAGCTCCTACAGGTAGATGTACCAGCTCCCAAGTCTCATTCCTCACAATTGCTTCAATTTCTAAATCCATTGCAATTCTCCACTTTTCACTCTTTGCGGCTTCCTCATAGCCTGGTGGATCTTCATAGGAGATGAACATGGCCAAGTTTTTCACCTCTTCTCCTTCAGATAGGCCTTCCCCACTCACATAATCCTGCATCCACACAGGTATTCTTGTATTCCTTCCTTCAGGCGAACTTGGTGCACTTTCTGCAGAAGACTCGCTTGAACCAAGCACTTCACTTTGTTGATCCACTTCACCTTGTTGACCTTCTTCTGTGTCATCTTCACTATCACCTGAATCACTTAATTCCTCATCACTGTCACCACATGCAAGTATATCAAGTCTACTTTGTTCTTCACTCCTCCCCCAGTTCCAACTTTCATTCTCATCAAACAAAACATCTCTGCTAATCACTACCTTCTTAGTTAATGGATTAAAAAGCTTGTAAGCTTTAGACTCCTCACTCATACCAAGCAGCACACACTTATAGCTCTTGTCATCCAACTTCAATCTTTTGGCATCCGGCACATGCACATGGCCTATGCAACCAAAAACTCTGAAATACTCCACATTTGGCTTAACTCCACTCCATCTTTCTTCAGGAGTCTTATCCTTCACCGCCAAGGTAGGGCTACGGTTAAGTATATGGACAGTCCATCTAGCTGCTTCTGGCCAGAAAGGCTTTGGCATTTTCTTCTCTGAAAGCAAACATCGAACCATATTCATGATGGTACGATTTTTGCGTTCTGCAACCCGATTTTGTTGGGGTGTGTAGGCTGTGGTGAGCTGTCGTCTTATGACATGAGCTTCACAAAATTCATTGAACTCTTTTGAAGTGAATTCTCCACCCCGATCTGTTCTCTAACCACATATAGACATTCCTATCTCCTTTTCCACAAGATTTTTGTAATTTTTGAATGTCGTAAAAGCTTCACATTTTCAGCTAGGAAATATATCCAGATCTTCCTACTAAAATCATCAATGAGGCTCAAGAGGTACCTTTTGTTACTGTTTGAGTTAGGGGTTATGGGGCCACAGATATCAGCATGTATCAACTGAAGCTGTTTTGATGCTCTCCATTAGCTTTTCTTTAGTATAGCTTCTCGGTGCTACTTTCCCACCATGCAACTTGTACACATCTTGCTTGTGGCTTTGAATTGTGACAATCCCTTCACCAATCTCTTGTACTCTAAGGTTCTAAGGTTCTTGTGGCTCAGGTGCCCGAATCTTCGATGCCAAAGATCAGTGATATCTTCAGAAGCTGCTTTGAAACAAGTTGGAGATTGCAGTATCACAGTTGCTAGTACAACGAACATCCGGTTTGCAGACATTTGTGTTTGCATCATAAGCCCTCTTCTAGGATGATAAATTCTACAGACTCCATTTTGTATCAAGATGGCTAGCCCCTTCTCTTGTAACTGACCAATACTTAGTAAATTGTTTTACAATTCAGGAATGTAGAAAACATCAGTCACTACCTGAGTTAATCCTCCTACTTCTAGTTTGATGTTCCCTCTTCCCATCACAAGCATCCTTGTGTTATTCCCTAGTTTCACGGAGTGCCTAAACTGCTCATCCAATTCAACGAACCACTGCTTGTTGCCTGACATATGATTAGAGCATCCGGAGTCGAGAAACCAAACTCCTTCCCTGCTTGACTTGTTGAGCTCTATATACGACATCAAGAGAAACTCATCTTCTTCATCCAACTCAGCATAATTGGCTTTCTTTTCCCAACTAGGGCATTCATATTGAAAATGCCCTAACTTGTGACATCTGTAACACTCAATCAAAGCCTTATTAAAGCTTTGTCTACCTCTACCTTGGCCCCTCCCTTTGAATTTTCCTCTTCCTCTTCCTCTTGCTCCAAACCTGTTCTCATAGGTGATATTTAAAGCTTGCTCTTCACTCTGATGGCCATTCATTATCTGCTCATGCACCAAAAGGCTACTCTGAAGCTCATCTATCGTCAGTTTGTCAAGGTCATTTGATTCCTCAACTGAACATACTGCATAGTCAAATCTGCTCATCATGGACCTTAGAATCTTCTCTATAATCACCACTTGCTCCATCTTTTCCCCATGAGTTTTCATTTTGTTCGCAATTATGAGAGTTCGAGCAAAGTACTCGTCCACTCGTTCACCTTCTTTCATTTGAAGCACCTCAAACTCTCTTCTTAAGTCCTGCAGCTGTGCTCTTTTGACCCTTGTAGACCCTTGATACTTCAATTTCATGGAGTCCCAGATGGCTTTGGCTGTGTCTTTGTTGAGTATCGTTTCCATAATGGTCCGATCAATAGCCTGAAATAAATAGTTCTTGACTTTGAGGTCCTTCACTCGTTGATCCTCCATTGTTTTCCTCTGAGCTTCAGACGGTTCCACACCTTCTCCTAGTACTGTGATCCCTTGCTCCACCAAGCTCCAGTAATCCTTCGATCAAAGGAGATTTTCCATCAACATCGACCAATGGTCATAGTGGCCATCAAATCTTGGAATGGCCGGCTGAACATAATTCCCTCCTGCAGCCATATCTCACACTCCTCTTCTCTAGCTTTCTTTTCTTGTGTCTCTCTCAATCAGGCCCCAATAAGGAGCTCTGATACCACTCTGTTTTAAAACCAACCCTAAGCAAAATAACTCTCTAGTTTTGAAGGATGATTCTTATTGAATGAATTAACACAACTTGACTTTTAAAGCCATTACATGAAAACAGAAAGCAACGTACAGTTCTCCACATCTTTAACAAACCTAAGATCGTGGTATGTTAGCTAAAGAAAAGGTCAAACCCTAACTGACTTAAAAAAACATGCTCCTCATAAATAGGAGTTATTTGAACAAACACATAACAAGGAAAACCCTAATAGATTGCGACAAGATAACCTTAACAACCATCCATTCAAACTCCAACGGCTCCAACAGTTACTTAGGAACATGGAAGAAAATGGATGCGAACCTACCATAGTGTCATATAACACCATTATTGACAGTTTTTGCAAGGATACACACATTGTAGATGCAATTAACCTCTTCTCAGAAATGATTTGTAGAGGTATTGCTCCGAACGTTGGTACTTACACCTCTTTGATTCAAGGATTTTGCAATTTAGGCCAGTGGAAAAAAGCTACAAGGTTGCTTGATGAAATGTTGAATAAAGGTATCTTTCCGAATGTCTTTACCTTCAATGTCTTGGTCGATACATTCTGTAAGGAAAGGATGGTCGCGGAAGCCAAAAGTGTGGTTCAAATGATGATTCAAAGACATATTGAGCCTGATACGATTATGTACAACTCACTTATGGACGGTTAATATTTGCGGGGAGAAATGGAGGAAGCGAACAAAGTCTTTGGTCTGATGATTAGCAAGGGCTCCATGGTTGATGTTCATAGTTGTAGCCACATGGTCTGATGAAATCTCGTTGTTGCCACCATTATTTGGTAAGATGGGTTCAAACAACTTCTCTTAAGCTAGCTAATAAACTTCCCAAAGATTTGACCCTGTCTATAGCTAACCTCAAAGATATTCATATACCAATTACTTGTGTTTAGTGAATAGAAGGAAACTTTGATGATCTATATTACATGTTCTAGAAAGCCTGATCTGGTCTGTCTCTTCTCTTCCACACTGCAGAATCCATTATGGCTGGTTGGCTACTGCAACAAGATATTCTCTATATACTAAACATGAGTTGCACTGTTTTACTGTTTATAAGAGCAACAGTGCCTTGGGTCAAAAAAGACTGTTCTGCCCTCCTTTGAGATATGTTTTTTGTTGTGCTGTGTATCGATGGATCTTCTTTTCTCTTCTAGAGCCCTCTACTGTAATCCCTCCCTCACACCCAAGTCAAAATCCACCTCAAAACCCAAAAATCACTACAAAACAGAGTAACAGAGAGAGAGTTGTGAGCAGCAAGAACATGACCATAGCTTCCAAAATAGAGCCGACCCAAAAGCTTCAAAACCAGAGCCGACCCAGACTAGCACAAAGCCACCATCTTTGCTGCACAGTAGTGAAGATTGACCCTGGATTGACGACGAAGAGACTCTTTGGTTGATCATGAACTCACCAAACAATGTGGTGAGAGGACAATGATGTTTGTATTCTGACCATACTGGGACATTGGATGAAAATTTGTAGTTAATTGCTGGCACATTGTTTTGATAGTAGGTTGGAATTGTTCTAACTTCATTGACGTTGGGCAATTTGTGCAACGTCATCATTTCCATTCGGCTGTAGACGAATTTGATGTGTTTTACATACATTTGTTTGCTTTGTAGTCCTCTGTCTAAGTTGCTTACTATTTGCTTTATCTATGTTATTTGTGTTTCACATTATGGAAGAGGTTGTTGATTGTTTGTTTTGATACTATGATCATTGTTTTGGAGTCGTTAGTTTTGTTTGATGATGATGTTTACGATGATCGGTATAGTAAACTACTGGGTGTCATTGATTGCAGTTTTTGTTTCTATTTTTCTAAATTTTTGCTCTTTTTGATTTTTGGGCAATGAAATTAGTGTTCTTCAGTCCAGAGAAAGAGGCGAGATGAAAGAAAGGGAGAAGAGAACCCAGGAAGAAGGAAGAGAAGGAGAAGAGACAGACCGGAAGCTCTTGACTAAAACAACACAAGTGGAAGGTATTTAGTAGAAAATAAGAATTCGATATATTTGGAATGCTTCAAATTGTATTCATCTCCAAAATATGAGGTATATAAAGAGATACAAGAGTAGTCCTAATAGGAAAACATCTCATATAATTATACAGATAACGTAATCTACATCTACAAGGAAAGTAAATATTTACAGAATATTCTACACTCCCCCTCAAGTTGGTGCATATATGTCAATCATGCCCAACTTGACAATCGAGTTGTCAAACACTTTCCTTGACACTCCCTTCGTAAGAACATCTGCTAATTGATCTTCTGTATACACAAAAGGGAAACGGATGATCTTCCTATCCAGGTTTTCCTTAATGAAATGCCGATCTACTTCCACATGCTTAGTCCAGTCATGCTGAACAGGATTATGAGCGATTTCAATAGCAGACTTGCTATCACAATGCAAATCCATAGGCTTCTTAAGCTTAAAACCCAAATCTTTCAACACATTACGAATCCACAACACCTCACAGACTCCATGTGCCATACCTCGAAACTCAGTTTCAGCACTTGACCTAGCAACAACCTTCTGTTTCTTGCTGCGCCAAGTCACAAGGTTTCCTCCAACAAATGTAAAATACCCAGATGTGGACCGTCTGTCCGTCTTATCACCAGCCCAGTCTGCATCTGTGTACCCCAAAACCTTCAACTCATCCTTTTTTTCAAACAACAAACCCCTTCCAGGTGCCATTTTAAGATATCTCAAAATACGATACACTGCATCCATATGCTCTTCACTAGGACAATGCATAAATTGACTGACCACACTCACAGCATAAGCAATATCAGGTCTAGTATGAGAAAGATAAATAAGCCTCCCTACTAGGCGTTAGTACCTTCCTTTATCTGTTGGAACCTGATCCGGATAGATGGCAAGGTTGTGGTTCATCTCGATCGATGTCTCAATGGGGTTACATTCAAGCATCCCGGTCTCAGCTAACAAGTCAAGTACATACTTACGTTGGGACAAAGAAATCCCCTTCTTAGACCTTGCAACTTCAATTCCAAGAAAGTACTTCAATTGCCCAAGGTCCTTCAGCTCAAACTCCTTAGAAAGATACTTCTGCAGGGCCTCCATCTCTTTTAGATCATCCCCTGTGACAATCATATCATCAACATATACTATCAGTGCGATAATCTTACCCTGATTACGCTTGATGAACAAGGTATGATCCGAGTTGCTTTGTCTATGTCCAAACATCCTCATAGACTTGGAGAACCTCCCAAACCAAGCTCTTGGAGACTGCTTCAAACCATATAGAGACTTCTTCAACTTACAAACCTTACCAGTATCGCAAGGCATATTTTTGACTCCTGGCGGCATGTCCATATACACTTCTTCCTCCAAGTTTCCATTGAGGAAAGCATTCTTCACATCAAATTGATGTAGAGGCCAATCTTTAGTTGCTGCAAGTGAAATCAAGATTCGAACAGTATTGATCTTTGCTACAGGGGCAAACGTCTCTTCATAATCAATCCCATACCACTGGGTGTATCCTTTGGCAACTAATCTTGATTTATACCTGTCAATGCTCCCATCAGCTTTAAGTTTCACAGTAAACACCCATCGACATCCAACAGTCTTCTTTCCAGCATGCATAGTCACAATATCCCAAGTCAAGTTTTTCTGCAAAGCCTCTAGTTCTTCATTCATTGCTTGAGTCCACTTAGGATCCGCCAAAGCATCCTGTACACTACTAGGAATAGATTCAGTGGATAATTGATCAACAACAAGTGCATGTGATCCAGACAACCTATGGTTAGACATGTAATTAGCTATAGGATACTTAGCTTTGGTTTTGATGTCTGGTTCATATTGTTTTTTAGGAATACCCTTGGTAACCCTCTGTGATTTCCTAGGCTCAATTTTATCTACCCCAGATGATTCATTCGAAATTAAAGGTACCTGAGGAGGGACATTCGCAGCGGACTCTTCATTTGACGATGTAGAGAGGGGGGAAAAACTCTGACAAATTAGAACTCAGAATTATATTCTCTTCATTGGAGGTATCACAGCTGGGTTGATCACTTTCCTGGCCCTTGCATGGATCATAACGTCGGCTGCATGTGTTTTGGTAAGTTTGGAAAGCTAGGGACCCCACTGGTCCACCACCAATTGAATTAATGTCCTCAGACTCTTTCTTTTCTCTTTCTTCCTTGTTTCCAACGTCCCCATTTTCTCTTTCTTCTCCTTTTTCTCTTTCTTCCCCTTTGTTTTTCCTTCCAACGTCAGGCCTCCCTTTTTCTCTTCCTTGACCTTTTTCTCTTTCTTCACCTTTTTTCTTTCTTCCAACGTCAGACCCTCCACTTTCTTCACCATTTTTTTCTTTTTCATCTTCTTTTCCTACGACAACATCACTCTCTCTTTGGCAGGTGGAGGGCCCCACGGCAATAGGCTCCCTTTGTTTTTCGTTTCCTACGGCCCCGGTTTCTGTTTCTTTTTCGTTTGGAGACGAAGAATCCCCAACTCCAAATCTTGATTCCAAGGCTTCCAATTATTGAAATGCAAATAAATCCTCTCGAGGATTTCCTTCACAACTTCTCTCCCCCTGAAGGAAAGACTCCGAACCTCCTCCTGAATAATAAGGCTCGGATTCACGAAATGCAACATCAAGAGAGACATGTATAGTGCCAGTAAGTGGATCATAACAGTGATAACCCTTTTTGAATTCAGCATAACCAACAAATATACACTTACGGGCTAGGGGATCAAGCTTGCTGCGTTGAGGCTTGGGAATATGAACATAAACTGTGCATCCAAACACTCGGGGCTCCAAATTAGGCATAGAAGGGATGGTCAGAAGTGTATGGAGCTTCTGATGAGGATTTTAAAACTCAATCACCCGTGAAGGAGTACGGTTGATAAGATATGCTGCTGATTTCACTGCTTCACCCCAATACGACCGAGGTACATTCATGCCAAATAAGGAAGCACGAACAACTTCCATCAACTGCCTGTTCTTCCGTTCTGCTAAACCATTCTGTTGAGGAGTATAAGAATTGGAGGTTTGATGACGAATTCCATGGGACCGACAAAACTCAATCATAGGGCCATTCACAAACTCTCCACCATTGTCAGAATGAAACACTCTGATGGATTATTGATACTGAGTTGCCACCATTTTGTGAAATTCGGTAAACATCCTAAATACATCACTTTTATTCTTCAGTAATGACACCCATGTCATGCGAGTGCAATCATCAATAAACGTTACAAAATACCGAGCTCCAGAAAGAGAAGGAATTTTGGCAGGACCCCAGACATCAGAATGAATTTTCATAAACAAGACTTTTATGAAGACTTGGTGAATATGAAATACGGTGGCTCTTGGCCAGTTCACAAATTTCACAATGGAAATCCGAATCATTGACAACTGAAAACAAATGAGGTTGCAGTTTCTTAAGATAACTAAAAGATAGATGACCTAAACGGCGATGCCATAATCATACAGCTTCCTTCGCATTCTCTACCCCGTTGATCTGGTTAGCTTGTCCCAAAAGATGCTTCTGTTTCGCTCTAGTCTCTGTCAGATCCAGGTAGTATAATTTCCCCCTTCTAACACCATAACCAAGAATCCGCCGAGTCAGAATGTCCTGAAATACACAGAAAAACAGATGGAAGGTGACAATACATGCAAGAGCTAAAGTAATCTGGCTGACAGATAGGAGATTATATGCTAATGAAGGAACAACCAACACAGAGTCAAGGGTTAATGTGTCAGATAGGACAACAGAGCCTTCTCCGGTAACCGGAGTTGGAGTACCATCAGCAGTAGAAACAATATTTTGAGAGGAGGGTTTCAGCTTTTTCAAAAGGCTAGGATCATTAGTCATATGGTCAGATGCACCTGTATCAATTATCCAAGAACTATTCATAGATACCTTACCCTTCATACCTGACTGTGCTACATTAGCGGAGGCATTAGATTGTTGCTCTTCCTCTGTAGTAGCCACGACAGCTTTTCCAAAGTTCTTATGCGGTTTCTTTGTGAAATCCCACCAATCAGGGTAGTCAATTACTTCATAGCATCGTTGCTTGCTATGACCCAAATTTCTACATAGAGGACACTTTGTATTTGCATATGGATTTGTTTTACCCGAAGGACGGTGTGGTGGAGGAGTTGAGGTATGATAACGGTTGATGATTGGAGGCATGTTGTGGAGTTCAATTGTGGTGGGGTCGTATTCCATTAAGCAAAAGTAGAAGACGTGTACGGGACCAGAAGGACGTGTGCAGCAAAAAGAATGCTGCAATTAATCAAAGCCAAAAAAGGATGCGGCTAGTATGGCTACGGCTCGGCTTGGCTTGTTGGCTGCTTTCGATTTCGGGTTTCAAAGTATAGTGCAAGTTCACAGGATTGAACCTGCTCTGATACCAAGTAGAAAATAAGAATTCGATATATTTGGAATGCTTCAAATTGTATTCATCTCCAAAATATGAGGTATATAAAGAGATACAAGATTAGTCCTAATAGGAAAACATCTCCTACAATTATACAGATAACGTAATCTACATCTACAAGGAAAGTAAATATTTACAGAATATTCTACATATTTGTGGTTTTGTGAGAATTTAATTTGAATTTTTTTTTTGGGTTGTATATTTGATTGGTCAATGATTAGATGCTTGTAAATTGAATACTTGGATTTTGGGTTCTTATTGATTTTGTTTGCAGGTTTCGCTTGCTATTATTGTTATTGTGTTTCACTTTATGAGTATTGTTGTTTTCAGTTTTCCATTATTGAAATGATTGAGGCTGAATTAGTGTGGTGTTTCCAGTCAAAAACATAATTGTATCCTGCAAGTAGTTTCACAGTTGTTTACAATTGTTATCTACTCATCGGATTATGGCTCTTTCATGGAATTGTTTAGTTGGTTTTCTAGATTTGTGGATTCTGCAGACGATTCTTAATATCTGTAAAATAGTAAGCTTAGAAGTAATGTGGGGAAATTCCTCTTAGAGATCTGTAAAACAATAAGCTTAGAATTTTCGCATGATCTCATCAATATTGGACAACTTTGATTGGGACCTTTGAGGAATGTGCAGTTGAAATGGCACATCTCAAAAGGTATTTTTTTTTTTTGGGATGAAATTGCACTTTCATTTCCCCAAGGAGATGAGCGACAAAGCTAGGTTTTTTGACAGCTCCTGCAGTTTATGTTGCTGTTTTTTAAAAGAAAATCTGACACTGCCCAATTGCCATTTCCGTGTATCATCTTAGCCAAAGCTAGCTTTCTCTTAAAATATGCAAAAGGAAAGTTTTTATCTGCAAATATGAAAGTTTAGAACATTGATTTTTGAAAAATGAAATCTTTAAGCAAAGGCCTCCCATCTGGTTTCTTTTGACAGCTCTCTGGTTCTTGCCCTAAAGCGCCTACTAACTCCAATATGTAATCTACTCAAAAACGTCTTTTAGCTCATTTGTTTTGTGCGCGAGTCTTCAAGGTCTTTGCTCTGCAAAGTTTAAGTTCTTTACCTTTCCATTGCAGTTTAAGTTTGATTACATTTGGCGGTTTGCTTTGGCTCTTGCTTTTGTCTAAAATGTCGTTATTAACGATTGTAACTAAAGGTTCTCATAATTAATATAATATCGGATATGATGGAAGAAGTTCAAAGTGAAACAATTTGAATTGTTTTGGATTACAAATATACTTCATTTCAAATTCATTGATATCACGTAGAGCCTGTGAGATGGCTCGACAGTTAGTTTATTGTTTGAATGCCTTTCTGCCTCAAAATGTAAACTAAGGGGCAAAAAAAAAGAGTTGCATTCTTGCCATAAATGCATTTTGGATTGCAGGACTCTTTACTTTATGGTTAGTTAGGATATTTCCGCTCAGGTTTGTGATCACCTTTGAATTATGTTATCAATTGTTTTGAACCAAA
>BDJD01001060.1:170995-203826 GCA_002564525.1 Rosa multiflora | reverse complement strand
AAAAAAAAGAAAGAAGGTAATATGTATCTTATACTCTGTAATTATTATTTTGTGTCAGGGAGCGTAAACTTCACCATGAGTGCTACAATATAGAACACCAAATTTTAGGTAATCCCTTTTTCTCCATTATCCAATTCATTATTCCAACTAAAGTACTACTCTTTTTGCTCTATGTTTTATGAGAATTAGTTGCTAGAGATTAAAGAGGTGGCTTATTAATTGGTGTAAAATTTGCAATAGTTGGTTCACCAAGAGTATTCTGACCTTCTGCATTAAGTACAGAACTATGCATACTTCTTTTTTTTTCTTTCCCTTTTTTGTTCTTGCTATATAAACTTTACATAAACTTTGTGTTCAGATTAAAATCTGATTTGAGTATGGATGCTGTGCTTCTTTTTATAACTGTTACAGGTTCTGATCTGATCTCTGACCAATCCTGTGGCAAATCTTTTAGGAAATATGACTCGCAAGTCAGAAACTCAAACGCCTTTTCGACTAAAATGGATTCTTAACTAATGTAGTCTGATGTGAATCAGCTAATGAATGATAATTAATCGAACCAAAGCTCTAGAGTAACGGCCAAGCTGGTTATCTTTGGATGCTGCATTTTTATGAGATTGGATATTTCAATGAGATATTTATACTATTTAATTATTATTTTGTCTTAGGAAGTGTAAACTTCACTACAGTTCACTATGCATGCTTTTTTTTTTTCCCTTTTTATTCATATAAACTTTGTATAAACTTTGTGTTCAGATTAATTTTATTAGTTTATTTGTTTCTGTTTTGCAGGTTCTATGCAAAAAAGTGTTGCTGTCATAAACAAAATCAAATTTGTAAATTTCTTCGTTTACATAAATATTCTGCAATGTTATAAGATCAACCATATTATCATGTACAAAAGCAATTCCTCTTTTAAACAACTGTATTCCCGCAGCAAAGCGCGGGTATACTGTCTAGTACTGTTGGGAAGATAACGTATAATAATTAGCATGGGCACATGCTAGTGTGACCTTCGCAAATCAGATTTCAGGTCGTCAAGATGTTGCAGCAGAATAATGGAGTAGGTCGACCAGTCAAAAACCAACGGCATAATAAAATATAATGAAAGAAAAAGAAGAACAAGAAAACGGAACCAGGACAGAAACAGACAGGTTAGCCCTGTTGCGACTGTTGGACTTCAAATGGAGGAATGCCATTTCGGCCATTCGATTTGTAGAAAGGAGAAGTGATGAAACGAAGAATGTGGTACTTCTTGGTGTTGTTTCTAGTTCTACTTCCTCTCTCAACTAGCCAATCTCTAAAGTCAACCACGGTTAACAGAACAACATGCCCTATGGATCTCAGTTATGTTCTTAGAATCCCCTTCGATTCTTCATCATGCAAAAACTTTGATTCCCAGACCAAAATGGACGCCACCCAACACTTATGTTGTCAAACCATCCTACCTCTTTTTGGAATAGGCCTTGCCCAATACCTGAAAGCCACCAGTGTTTTCCTGCTCCCCAACATAGCCACCTTAACTTCTTGCCTCCAAAACTTACAGTCCAGGCTCACCTCTCTCTCCCTTCCTTCCGATCTTGTTTCTTATTGTTATAATCCTTCACAGTATGTCACCAGCCCAAGTTTCTGTGCCGGTATTAAGACTTCCCAAGATTGGATCTCCAACCTTAATCAGACTACTGCATTTGACTCTGATTGTAGCTCAGACCTCACTTCTCTCTCATCCTGCAATGCTTGCTTTGAGGCCGGGATTAAGGTTCACAAACAATTGATGGCCCTTGATGGCAACACTTCTCGCTCTGGAAATTGTTTTTTCTATACGGCGCTTTATGCAGCAGCTTCATTTGACTCTGAACCCGGAAGTGATGGTGCCATGACCTGCATTTTGGGGTTGTCAATAACTGCGGATTCTCCTGTGGCTTCACCAAAGAAGAGCAAGAAGAGAAATACCACTCTCGTAATTGTAATAGTTTCTGCATCAACAGGATTGCTTACAATAGTTTTTCTTTACTTTTTATGGAAGAAAACTTTCAGAAAGCCAAGGTATTGCTCTCACTCTCATCTATCCTAGTTCCAACTACCAATGCTTCTAAGTTTTAAAAGTAACGTTGAAATGTACAGGGAGTATAGTGAGATTATAAGGAATGTTAGTGCTGGAGGTGCACAGAATGAAACAGAACTACCAATCTTTAGTTTAAGGAGTATATTAGCTGCTACAAACAATTTCTATGAAGCTAATAAACTTGGAGAGGGAGGATTTGGCCCTGTTTATAAGGTGCCACTGACCCTTCATTAATTTGATAACATCTTTTACTTATAGTAATTTCTAAGGAAATAGTTCTCTTTGTCACAGATTTGCTTTCTTAAATAGGGGATTTTGCATGAAAATCAAGAAGTAGCCATAAAGAGACTGTCAAAGAAATCCGGGCAAGGATATAAGGAGTTCATGAATGAGTTAAAACTTATAGCCAAGCTTCAACATACAAATCTTGTTAGGCTCTTGGGTTGCTGTATTGAAGAGGAGGAATTGATATTGATCTATGAGTACATGCCCAATCGAAGTATGGACAAATTTTTGTTTGGTATGTGATTATACTTCTAAGATTCATTTTTTGATGATGTTGGTGATTTAGTTACGATTGTTAGTCATTCTTCATCGTTTGGTATCATGATCCATCTGAAAACACAAGATTGGATTGGAGTAAACGTTTTCAAATCATAGAAGGTATTGCTCAAGGGGTACTTTATATCCACAAGCACTCCAGATTGAAGATCATTCACAGGGATCTCAAAGCTAGTAATGTTCTGTTGGATGGAGAAATGAATCCCAAAATTTCCGACTTTGGAATGGCAAAGATTTTCAACATGAATCAAACAGAAGCAAATACTAACAGGGTTGTTGGAACATAGTACGGATTTTTTGCACATGATTTCAATAATTTATATGTCATGAAATCACTACTATTGCTCATTTCTCTACCATTGATTCATGCAACGGTTACATGTCTCCCGAGTATGCACGTTATGGCCATTTCTCTGAGAAATTGGATGTGTTCAGCTTTGGAGTGTTGCTGTTGGAGATTGTAAGTGGAAAAAAGAATGGTGCTTTCCATCATGTTGAACATTCACCAACTCTTGCTGGATGGGTAAGTGAAACTCTGGTTATTGTTAGATACTGAGATTAGTAGATTATTCATTTGTGCCAAAAAACCGAAAAGAAAAGAAATTTTCAATTAGAATCTATAAGCAGCAAGAAAGCTATTAATTAGCTTTACCACTGCCCGTAACTTAATAGCTTCCATTTCAAGTAAGGAGTTATGCAAATTTGATGGGTTTATATAAATTTGTGTTGATCGATTCATAGGCTTGGAAATTATGGAAAGAAGGTAAAGGAGTGGAGGTAATTGATGCATCAATGAGAGAAACATGTCTGCCTCATGAAGCTTTAAGATGTATCCATGTTGCATTTTTGTGTGTTCAAGAAGCTCCAGCTGATCGACCAGCAATGTCTTCCGTAGTTCACATGCTGGCCAATGAAGCAATACCACTTCCACTCTTCAAAGAACCTGCATTTTCAACGGAGAGTACTTTTTGTGATGTTGGTTCTTCTCCATCAAATGGAGTCACCATTACTATCCCAGAAGGTCGATAGAAGTTCGATGTCTGTTGGTGGAACAAGCATTTGGAAAATACACCTAAGGCTTTTCAACAATCCTGCAAGACATTGATCACTAAATTTTAGAAAATTTGACGTCAATCTTGTATTTAGAGAGTATGTGGTAGCATTATATCCATTTATGTTTTGTCACCTTAGAAAATGACCCATAAAAAAGCCATTGTATTGATAATTTTTTTATGTATTCGTTGCTTTTTAGCGTTTGGAGTAATGTGAAATTATGCTCTATTTCATTCGTTGAAAGTTTTGAAGTTCAATTATAGGATTTACTTCTTTGACCATCAAAATCAAAAATGGATTACATCATATTACAACCCCGAATTTGATAGGGTGCGACTGTTGCCACCCTATAATTTTCTTTGTTCACCCTACATTTTAATTTCAATTATTAGATTTACTTATCTAACTCATTTCTCTTTTTAGGAATATCCTCCATCATATGACATATCAAATCAAAAAAGAAATTTTATTTAACGAAAATTTCTCATTTAATTTTTATCAATTAAAAAGACATATTAAAATATATTAAAGGATTAATTTCAGTTTACTCCACTGAGGTTTGGGGGTGTCATCATTTCACCCCCTCTACTTTCAATTTTGAATTTTTACCCCCTAAACTTTATAATTTCAATCAGCTGTGTCCAATTTCTACTGTTCCGTCCAAATTGGACGTTAAGTTTGACTTTTGAGGACTAAAATGGTTATTTCAACATAAAAAATTAATTTTTTTTTTTTTTCTAATTTTAGTTTTTTTTTTAAAGTTTTTTATTTTTATTTTTTATTTTGTCTTCAACATATACACCACAAGTTATAATAGGTTTATAAAAATAAAAAAAATACTCTAGGTGGTTGAAAGCCGCTCGCTGGTCTATGATATTTGTGATATATCTCCGATAAAGTGAAGAATTTTAGGATATATCCCCAATAAAGTGAAGAAATATCTGTGTAAAATTATTTTTTACAGATATTTATTTACAGATAAAGTGTAAAATTATTTTTTACAGATATTTCTTCACTTTATTGGGGATATATCCTAAATTCTTCATTTTATCAGAGATATGTCACAAATATCATAGACCAGCGAGCGGCTTTCAACTACCTAGAGTATTTTTTTTGTTTTTATAAACCTATTATAACTTGTGGTGTATAGGTTGAAGAAAAAAAAAAAAAAAAACTAAAACACTATTTTTTTTTTTATGTTGAAATGACCATTTTATCCCTCAAAAGTCAAACTTAACGTCCAATTTGGACGGAATAGTAGAAATTGGACACGGCTGATTGAAATTGGAAAGTTTAGGGGGTAAAAATTCAAAATTGAAAGTAGAGGGGGTTTTGACACCCCAAAACCTCAGGGGGGGGGGTAAACTGAAATTAATCCTATATTAAAGTTTTCTAATAAAATCATTATTTGATTTACTTCCATTTTTTTATTTTTTCCATTCAGTTTCAATGTTCGTTTTTTTTTTTTTTCAATCCATATTAAAAATTTAGTAAGTGCTACTATGAGAAATGAAGAAAAGATTGATTTTTTTTTTTGTGTTTTAATTTTTTTACTTTTGGTGTTCATAATGTATTACAAAGATTTTGATGAAATTAACACTAATGGTTTTGTGAATTGAATAACGAATTAACGATGAGGACACAAAAAAAAGATAAAAAAGAAAATTGTAATAAATTGAAATTTGGATGGAGAAGATGGAGATTAATGTTATCAGAAGAGAAATTAAGTAGTTTTGTATTTAATTAATTATGAATTTAGTTTTCCTTACAGATTTGAATTTTAAAAAATTAGTGTACTTATTAATCATTTTGCATTTGAGTAATATAGTCTTTAAATAATTCAAATATTTATCGGGCGAACAAAAGAAAATGGTAGGGTGGCAATAGCCGCACCCATTTGATATTGTCAATGTGAGGTGTGATATACAAAAATTGTGCATCCCCTAGATAAGACTCATTACACTAGATTTTTTTTTTCTTTAAATATATCCTCTCGTCTCATCATATACTTCACAACCTTAGATAGATGATTATTGATTTTCAAATATGAGATCCTTTATTTTTATTTTAGCAAATAAAGATGAGAATTATTAAAAAAAAAAAATGTAGAAATGCGTTTTGGGCTGGGAGTCTCTTCATCGAAAAACCCTTTAATCATTGTTTTCATTTGGGTCTTGCCCACTGTTAAAGCTCATCTAAACCAAGATAAGTTGCGAGTCATGTCTCTTGTCCTATGCCTTGGAGCTTCCTTGAAATTAAATTTTTTTTAGAGTGAAGCTATTTGCATCCCCCAAATAAGACTCATTACACCAGAAAATTAATTTTATTTTCTCTAATATGCCCTCTCTTCTCATTCTATACTTCACAACCTTGAATTTGTTAGTAAACAAATAGAACAAACCAAAACAGAAAGCCAGAAACGCCGCGTGCAGAGGCTGAAGCATCCTCCTTAGCCTCGCCATGGATTCCCGGCACGCATCTCTAGGCCGCCGAACGGTACCGACCTCTTCGCCGTCAACTTTTTCGATTCTCTATTCGTTATTAAACTTTTGGATATATGGATTCCGAATATCCTCTCTTCCTTATTTGCATTCGGTTCAATTCAATTCAATTCAATTTTGCAGTTGGAAGAAATTCGTCAAAAGCGAGCTGCAGAAAGATTGAGCAAAACTTCTTCGGGGCCCGATCTCAGCCAGATCCCACCTATCGGTCCGTCATTTATATTTTCTTCAACTTCTCTGGTAACTTTGTAATTGAATTTTGCCTTCTATAATTGCTCATATTTTTCTGTGCACAGATAATGGAGGAATGAGAAAATCGGAGAGCGCAAATCGACTCTCTGAGGTAGGAGAAAAGAACCCTTTTTTTGTGTGTGTGAAGTTTATATGATTTTCATTAACAATTTGTGATCTTTCAGTTCAAATTCTTATAAATTTATTAATGGATTGTGCTTAGTTTCTCAGATAAGAGACTTGGATAGGAAGAATGCAGAACTGGAAGAACAAAACAAAAATTTGGCTTCCATGGTACGACTCTTGCTTGTTTCTTTTCCAAAAGTTTTCACTTTAGGAGGGTTTGGTTGTGGCCAATGGTCAGTTTGGTTGCCTAATTATATTGTTGTCTTGATGTTTTAGCTTGAAACAAAGGAAGCCGGGAGTAATGTGCTGCAGAAACGTTTGAATGATCTGGTAAATTTATCACCTTTTAACATCCTCACCTTTTAAGGCTGCCCCGGTTTACTTTGTTTGCTGTAATTTAGGAGCAAAATACTGTACCGTCTTTGAGGAAAGCTCTCAAGGATGTCGCAATGGAGAAAGATGCAGCAGTTGTTGCACGGGTAATGACCGTCCATATGTTGCTTTGTCTCACTTTTCATTATGTATAGTCTCTCACAGTTGGGTTTCTTAGTGTAGGAGGATCTCTCTGCCCAGCTGCGTATGCTCAAGAAACGTCTAAAGGATGCAGAAGAAGAACAGTATCGAGTATGCAATTTGTTTCACTCCCAGTTCCCTTGGTACTGCTAATAACTATCGTTCTAACTACTTCTTTGGCAACAGGCTGAGGAAGATGCAGCATCCCTGAGAGCAGAACTCAATATGATACAGCAACAAACAATGAATGGCTCACTTGGTGCACTAAACTCAATTGCTAATCCACCTGATCAGATAAAAACATTAGAAATTGAGTTAGCTAACATAAAGTCTGAGTTACAGGTAACAATTCTATTTGTTTGATGCCCTTTTGTAGTTTCTGCGGGTGTCTAACCTCAGTGAAAATTTTGTAGCGCGAGTCAATGTTTAGACAGCAAGAACAACAACAATTAGGAGAGGAGCAGGCTCGAGCATCCATCCTTACATCTGAGAAGCAAGAATTGGAAGAAAAACTTGCAGCTTTATCTAGAAAGTCCTCAGGTACCATAGCATATAATTTTCACGATTAGAATTTTCAATATGGAGTGGCTTTTAGATGTTTTGAGCTATATCCATTCCCCTGGATGTGGGTTATTTTATTTTATTTTTTGGTTCATGCGGCTTACCTTTTCTATTTTGAATTTACTTGTGAAGATTATTTTAGTAATTATGATGGGGCAGTAGAGGATGCACATATGGTCCATCAGTTTTAAGTCTTACCAAACATATTACAACTCCATGAAAATTCCAGATAATCTTGTTCTTCAGATAACAAAGGTACAGAAAAGAGAGCCTTTATGATACCTCTTTTAAGTCTGGGCTTCCACCCTCTGATATGTAAAAGAGGCTTAAAATGGTTATACTTAAAAAGACTTTTGCTCGAGAAAAGTTGAACAAATTGGTGACTTCATTTATCTTGCGAGAGGGTAGAATTTTAGAAAGCTGGCATTGTTATTGTTTTTATTGCTGTAATTTGTTTGTACATCTGTAAGTTATGTAAACTTAGATCCCTTGACCGTTAGAGTGCTTGGAGTTGCAACTCTTCTGGCTTTTTAGTTCCATGAAGTATTTTTATTTATCACCTTTGGCTTTGTTACAATAGCCTAGATGCCTTTTATGGTTGTGTTGATTTTGTTGTGTGGCCTTTTAGTATGATTAACCTCTTCTATAATAGTCTTTTACAAAAGCGGTAGAGCTTCTGATTGTTGTTTCTATGTTGTTACCCCCTGTCATTGCAGAAGTGTCAGACAAAGTGGCCAGCATGGGATTTTCATTAGTAAGTTAATTGCCTGATGTTCATCTTTACGGAAATTTTGTACTATCTTTGTCTATGAATGGGGAAGGAAAAAATAGCATGGAATACATAGAGGTTAGAACTCAATGGCATGTAATTTCAGTCACAATTGATCAAAATGTGAATTGGTTAATGCACAGAACTTTTTAGTGGGTTTCTCAGCGTGGTCATAAAGGTAGACCACTTGCTATGACCATAATAAAAAGCATGTTTACAATGACCATATTATGACTGATTGATTAACTGTATCTTCTCTCGGTTTTGTTGGTCCTTAAAAAATTATGTTCTGATACATGATTTACTGGTTAATGCATTCATGGCCAGGAAGACAAGGAGATACTCGAGAAGCAGATGCATGACATGGCTGTAGTGATTGAAAAATTGGAAAGCAGTAGACAAAAGCTTTTGATGGAGGTAGTCTTGGCAATTTATTTTTCTATTGGCATTTTTTTTTGTGTATTTATTTTTCTATGGACTCCAGTGGCATTTTTTTTTTCCTTTTGTGTATATGCTGTTTCACAGCTAACTCACTTTTTGGAAATGGTGGCAGATTGATTCCCAATCTTCGGAGATAGAAAGGCTTTTTGAGGAAAACTCTAATTTATCTAGTTTTCATCAGGAGGCTATGAGCATAGCTTTGCACTGGGAGAATCAGGTACCTTTGGTTTCTTAATTGATGAGAATTGACAGAATATAGCTTGTGTTCAAGGAACTCTACTATTGCCTATCTATGCATCTATCAATTAACTATTTTACTTATCAATTAACTATTTTACTTTTATTTTTTTGTAGTATTATTTGGCGGTTTAATTTCCCATTAACTAGGCTGAAAAAATTGTCAGTTGTGCATGAAAATGGGTGATATTGTTTAAGCTAACACTTTCCTTTTCCTGGAATAGTAGTGAGTCCATCTAATCTGAGCTTGCAGTATGAAACAGCGTGTTGATGTGGAATAATTAATGATAAATGCAGAGTCTTCTGTTCTGGGAGTAGGAATCTGTTTTATATACGTGCTCGTCTATTTTGTTTTGCTTATTGCCCCTAATGTAAACTTGCAGGTGAAAGACTGTCTTAAGCAAAATGAAGAGCTCCGAGGAATCTTAGATAAGTTAAGAACTGACCAGGCCAAGGGGTTGCTCGACTCCCATAGCAATGGTTCTAACAAGACTGGTTTAGCTGAATACACACCTGAAGTTCTCTCTATTAAGGTTAGTCTGTTGGTTTAGTGTCACATTTGATCATCAGTAGGGTTCTCTTGAACTTTCTATTCTATATGGATGTTGGGTAGTTAAGAGGTAGAGAAACAGCCAGTGCAGTATAACAACTTCTTGTAGAATAATCATAAGGAGTTATCTAGGAATATGATAATCCCATTAGTTTTTCACTTTGTTATTTCTGAGGCTGATATTGCTGATAAGGTGTATCATCAGGGTTGCTTTTTGTTTCTAGGATCAACTTGCAAAAGAACAGAGCAAAGCAGAGGCATTATCAGCTGAGGTATTACAGCTCTCAGCAAGACTCCAACAAACCACTCAAGCATACAATGGTCTTGCACGCCTGTAATTTTTCTCTCCTCCATCTCTCTGTTCATCTTGTTTTTATAAATTCCATGCAAGGCTGCAGTAATAAGATAAATTTCATCTAATGTGTGGCAGCTATAAACCGGTGTTGCGAAACATAGAAAGCAGTCTCATTAAGATGAAACAAGATGGCCCTGTGACAGTGCGGTAAATACAAAACTCTTTGACTACCCATTTACATAAAGTTGGTGGAATTAGCATGTTTTTATTCTTTAATTTTCGTAATTGTGCTCGGCATCCTTCATGTACCAAAATGTTCACTAGCCAAAACAAGGTATCCAAATCTTCACTGAATAGCTTTATGTAGACTGATTGTTACGGAAATATAGTGAGAAATGAAAGATCTCTTTCACATTTTTTGTTGGAGGAGAAATGAAAAGTCTCGTATACATTTATTGTAAATGAAAAATCTCTTATACATGGTTCTAAGAGATTAATTGGTACCTTGTATCTGCATTTCGTGACTAAGATAACAATTAGAACTGATGGGATTATTTCAATTGAGGAACTGAAATCTTATTTATAGGCTTGCTCTCGGTATCTTATACTGAGTGGTTCTTCAGCCAATCAGTCACCTGTGTTCTTTTATTTATATACAGGTGAATTATTTACATGCATATGGCATGTAGGGCTTCTGTTTTTTGTTTTTATTCCCCTCCTTTCTTTTAGCCGAGAACTTGACTTTTATTTCATGAGGTGTATGATTAAAGCAACAATTAATTTTAAGTTTCAACTAAGACATTAAAGATGGCAGTAGGAAAGCAAACATATATAATAACTAAAGTATAATTAGGGTCGGGCACGATGACCTACTGTCTGAGAGCTTAACACAGAAATGAAAACTAATAGGATTTATCACCTTTAGATATGAAAGTTTCAGTTGATTATATTCTAGCTGTTCAGCTTTAAACACCAAGTTTTTGGTGCCAATTAGGTATCACTGTGTGTCAAATTGTGTCAGGCGGGAGACAAAAAAAAAAAAAAAAAGTTCTTTCCAATTAGAACTAGACACGGGTTTTATGGTCTTGCTCACTTAAGAGATAGTTTTAAGGGACCGAGTGTCAAATACATTTCAATTACATGTATTCAATTTAAATGTTGAAAGTTATAATAACTTAAAATTATACATTTCTTTTTAGACGTCGAATTCACTTGTTCCTCAGTCCATTTAAAAATATCCTTTAGGTGAGCAACTGATCAAGCAATATGAATACTTTTACTTGACTCTTACACTAGCACTTTTAAAATTACAGCCAACCCGTTTACCTACTCCTCTTACCATCCAATTATCTTCATTCACAACTCATTATTCTCACAGTGTAAAATACTCATGCTCAACCGCTATTGGATGTAAATCTAACAGAGGAAAATAGAACAACTCAATCTAAATATTTTCACCATTGAATTTACATCCGAGTGTGGTTAAGCAAGACATTCTTGGAAAATGATATCATATGCTGAGATTGCAGACTAATGGACAGTGACAAACTCCCATCATCAGTTGCACTAGATTGCATGTAGCCCTTCCCTTCACTTGGAATTCGAGCACGTCCCATGAAACTTGGACGCCCCCACCCAAAATCAGCATCATAGAGGGGCAGCGTAAACCAGCTAGTTAAACCAAGATTAGGGCACATAACGTGAGTCCCATGAGCAAGGCTTGACAGATCCTGATGACGCTGCTGAAGTTCAAGATAGTCAAGTTCCGATCGAACATAATCATCGTTCATACGCACCACAGCATTGTGAATGCAGCTTGCGGCATACGATAATGGTTTTGATATGAGATCCCCCGCTAAGGCTGTTGCTACGGCTCTGAAAATCACATTACCGAAGTAACCCTGTGGGAGTGGGGGTTGCAATCTATTCCTTCCGTTTACAGCAAAGTATAAGTTGGTTTCTTGATCATTAGCTAGTTCACGTGCCTTGCAAGCACATCTCCATACATGACCAGCAAACACCTCAAATGTGGTGAACTTGAATGGTAAAGTGGTCATATCATCGTCATCCGCTATGGTCATGGTTGACATAGCTTTCAAGACGTTGATATGCTCCCTTGTAAATCTGAAGCTTGTAACCGTTGTTGCTGCAGTGCTCTCATGCTTATTCCGAGGAGGGTATGCAATGTGGTGATTGTAGTCAGATAAAGACCGAGGTGGGTCTCGGGCACGAAGTATCGTCCTGTCCATGCTTGGCCGAATTGCAACCTCGAGACCACGAGCCATATCAGACCATGTATTTATGAAGTGTAAAGTAGATAATCCATCTGATACACGATGGTCCACACCAAGACCAAGTGCCACTCCACCGTATTTCAAGTATGTGATCTGAACCAGCAACAAAGGAAAAGAAGATATCCCACCGGAATAGTCAATGGTGGGGATGAGCCCTCTCCCGAATTCGGGTGTGGGCGCAAAATCGCCAAAGTCATCGATGCAAAAGCTGCTATCGGCCACAGCAAACAAGGCCCCCTCTGCATTGCAATCGATTTCAATACGATCATTCTCTCCCTCGTCCTTTTTCTGCCGTAGGCGGCCGGCCAAAGGGTAAAAGGGCACGAGGGCCTTGCTGAGCGCATCCTTTAACACGCCCATGTCAAAGAAATTGTTGCCCTTGCCTGCACCAGCGATGTCGCTTGGCTTGTAGAAATAAACAAGGGGAGTGTGAGTGGTGCGCTGCACCAAGTCCATGTTCGAGAGCCACAACGACTGCCGCGGAGTCTCCGCTGCTGGCCTCACCACCGTTGATTCTCTCATGCTAACGTTGACTGCCATCTTCGATTCCTTGAAATTTAGATGCCCTGGACTTCGGCTTCCTGCTTTAATTTATATAGCCAAGCTCCTGCTACTTTCTTGTTTTAGGGGTGAAATTATTGTGATTTTTTGAGGAGGAAGGCAAGAATGATTGCAACCCTTCCAAAACCATTAAAATATGACTAGAATGATGATGACTGGTTGAAAGAGGACTTTAGCAATGTTGGGCGTCATTGCTTTACAATTAATTATTGATTAAGTGATGCCAAATCAGTGGATATAATGGTCTCTTCTGGTGCTGATATGATATGTTTTATGGCGCTTAGCAATTAGTGGATATAATGGTATCTACTGGTGATGATATGATATGTTTTATATAATGGTATCTACTGGTGATGATATGATATGTTTTATGGCGCTTAGTGCGGACGTCCATTTGTGATCGGGCCTATATATATTCTTATTTTTTATCAGCAATTTATTTATAGTAATTGAAATCATTTTTATGATAAAAAATATTTTTTCGGTTGTATTTATTTTTTAAGATAATAAAAAATATATTTAGCTGATTTTGAAATGGAATAAAACTAATTTCAAAATGGAATAAACCTTATTTCGAAATGAGAAAATGAAAGATATAGAATATACTGAGGAAGTAGAAAGAAGATGTGAAAAAGGAGGTTGAGGTGATATGTATTTATAGTGTAAAATAAAATAAAAAAATAAAAAAATAAAAAAAACCCAACGGCTACATGACGGTTGTTGACGTCATGCACATGTCACGCAGCACTACCACAGGTGGGCCTCCCATTTCTGATCCATTTGGCCCTAAGGGCTACTTTGAAAGCTAAATTTACCCCTTTCTTTAGCCTTTTGGCCCTCAATTTTAACACTTTGACCCTAAGTTGTTTGTGTTGGAGACCAAAAAGGCTAAAAAATAGGCTTTTAGCCCTTTATGTAGTTGGGTTGGAGATGGCCTTAGCGTTCATGTCAAACAAGATTGCAATAATTGTATGTATATAATTATAATTACATGATATGTACTGGTTCACATTTTGCCAAGGCTTCATATAAAACGAGATCGGATAGAAATTAGGAAATGAAGAACAAGTTTTTTTTTTTCCCTATCTTCATGTTAGTACCAGAGGGCAGGTCTGAGGCGGAAGAAGATTGACAGCAGAGCATGAGGCTCTTTTTGCTTGGGTTTGGGCTTGGGTCTCTGGATTTGGGCTCAGACTTAGGGCTGATGGGCTCTTTATTGTGGGCCAGTAGGGAGGGTGTCTTCCCACTCTCATTTATCACTTAGTGATGAGGATGGGCCTGACCTAAGAGGTAGACTTTCTTGGGCTTTCAGGTTGATTATGGTCAAGGACCAATCGTTTCGGATCACAATTTCTGTTCGAGTTTGGTAATTATTTGGAATAAGATTGGCTGTCAAGCGGGGTGAAGCGGCTTATGGGTAAGGAGTTGCTTCTATTTGTTTGCTGGGAATTGGCTCTTTTGTTGGTACCACAATTGTGTGCTTGGCTAATGGGAGGCTAGCTAATGATTTTGCCATAGGAGACACGGAGTAGTTCTTTGTACTATAAGCTCGCTTCTATAGCAAGCTCAAAACATACTTGTAATGAGTTTGCATTTGCTTGATAGAGTTCGGGATTTGTCCGTTTCCTATCAGGTACATGGTAGATTCTAGCCTTGCTAACGACTATTGAATCTAATGCAATCAATATCCTTTCACAAAAAAAATATTGAATTAGGTGTCAAGAAATAGGAATTAAATTTTCTTCCCAAATATTAATTGATTAATTTCTGAATTTGGAAAATACATATGTCTAAATTAAGAGGTAAGATAAACTTTCCTGTTATATCATCATCTACAATCTAAATATAAGCGAAAAAAAAAACAAAAAATAATAAACTCAAATATAACGTTTAAACCCTAGCTACATGAAGAGAAAGACAGAATGAAAATATATATATATATATATATATATATATATATAATCATATGAATATGTATTTTTCACATCATATTTTGGGCTAAATATTATTTAGTACCCTTTGGTATAGGCCTAACATCGATTCAGTCCCTCGACTTTCAATTTCATCAAAAACACCCCTGCAATATCATATTCTCGTCCAATAGGTCCCTCCGTTAGGATTCCGTTAATTTCAGATGTTAAGATGCTGACATGGTGTTCCAACTCACCAAAAGTGGGGCCCACATGGAAGTAAAATTCCCAAAATGACCCTGGCTCTGACTCCTTTGCGATCTTCTCTCCCTTCTTTTTTTCTCTTCTCCTTTGTTTCTGCTCAGGTTCGGAGACGGCCTGAAATCCTATGCTCGTGAAGGTCGCCTTTCGAATCTCAGCTCCAATCTTAGACAATTGGATCCCAAGAAACTCGGAGCTCTCCTTCTTCTTCTTTTTTTGCGAGAAAAAAAACCAGTTACAGGGTCTCTCCCTAATCCCAAAATGGCCCAGATCATAATCTTTTTCTAGTGGTTCTTGGCGGTGAGAAATGAGCATTTAGGGTGATGACGACGATGTTAACCAACCCCAAGACCAGTCCCAGTTCCAATCCCAAAGAACAAACTAATTCCCGATCACCCAAAAGTCAGCGATGGCGGCAGAACCAGGTGGCGACGGCCGTGATAGCCATCGCAGTGCTCTTGATCTCCACCGCCGTGTGGCTCTCTTTGGTGTTCTTCGGCAGTTCTCCATCGCTTATGGTGTCTGAGGACATCTCTAGGTTTCAGTACACAAACCCGACATGTCACCTATCGGGGATCCGAATCTCTCGGATAATTTTCGAATGCTTCTGCCTCATGCCCAAAAGCCGGTGGTTTGTGCTCGCAGATGACGACACCATCATCAACGCTGACAACCTCGTCGAGTACTGAGCAAATATGATGCGTCGGAGATGGTTTCTGTGGGGAGTCCATCGGAGAGTCACTCTGCCAATATGTATTTTAGTCATTCCATGGCTTTTGGCAGTGGGGGTATTGCGATTAGCTATCCTCTGGCGAAAGCTCTCTCTGAAATTCAAGATGAGTTTCTGGAGAGGTACCCGAAACTCTCTGGAGGGTTATTCTACACTTGCTTAATTAGTTGATGGATTGTTGTAGCACTGCTTAGTTAGTTGATGAGTTGTTCGAGCATTGCTTCAATAAAGTGGGAGGGTGATTTGGGTGGCTTTGCAGACGAGGTCCCGCTGCGGACTGTCGGTGGGAAGCGACGGAGGTGGGCTAAGCGGCCGTCTCCGAGCTAGAGTAGAAACGAAGAATAAGAGAAGAAAAGAAAGGAGAGAAGATCGCAAAGGAGTCAGAGCCATGTCATTTTGGGAATTTGACTTCCATGTGGGCCCCAATTTTGGTGAGTTGGAACGCCATGTCAGCATCTTAACGTCTGAAATTAATGGAATCCTAACGGAGGGACCTATTGGACGAAAATATGATATTGCAGGGTGTTTTTGATGAAATTGAAAGTCGAGGGACTGAATAGATGTTAGGCCCATACCACAGGGTACTAAATAGTATTTAGCCCTTATATTTTCAAAGTTTATAGGAACACAATAAAGGTTGAATTTATATACATGTGTTATGTAAATCTATTGATCAAATGACATGAAATTTTTTCTATTCTTGATTGAAGAAAAAAAAATGTTGTTTACATCTAAGCATGAGTGTAATGAAAAGAAAAAATGAAAAAAAAGGAAAAAAGGTTTATGTCAATTTACCCTAATTCTTGGGTCATTTATCCCACTTGCCTCGTTAAGTTTTTTTTTTTTTAATTCCCTCTTACCCATAAAGACTAATAATGTCTTCCCCTAATACCAATTTAAGTTTTTTTTTTTGAGACTATTTTACCCTCACCCCTTTGTTACTGAGAGAGAGAGAGAAGCCATAAGAGACTTCGCTAGCATCCGGATTTCAATCAACGATCGTCGGATTCCTGTCACCGGCCATCACCCACAAGACTTCTTTGAAAATCTCGCCGGAGGTCTCTAAATAGATCGTTCGAGATCTCATAGGTCGCCGAAAAAGTTTATTGCCCCAAATAGACCTTTATTCCCCTCAATAAATCTCTATTGCCCCCCAATAGGCCTTTATGGAAGCTATTAATTAGCTTTACCACTACCGATAGCTTATTAGCTTCCATTTTAAGTAAGAAATTATGCAAACTTGATGGGTTTATATACATATGTGTTGATTCTTAAGCTTGGAAATTATGGAAAGAAGGTAAAGGAGTGGAGGTAATTGATGCATCAATGAGAGAAACATGTCTGCCTCATGAAGCTTTAAGGTGTATCCATGTTACGTTTTTGTGTGTTCAAGAAGCTCCAGCTGATCGACCAGCAATGTCTTCCATAGTTCACATGCTGGTCAATGAAGCAACACCACTTCACCTCTTCAAAGAACTTGCATATTCAACGGAGACTACTTTTGGTGATGTTGGTTCTTCTCCATCAAATGGAGTCACCATTACTATCTCAGAAGGTCGATAGAGGTTCGATGTCTACTAGTGAAACAAGCATTTGGAAAATACATTAATCACTGGACTCAAAATTCTACATATTTTTTCGTCAATAATGTATTTAGAGAGCATATTTTATTTTTTGGTGAGGGTAGCATTATTATCCATTTATTTTTTGTCACCTTAGAAGATGGCCCTTACAAGAAGCATTGTATCTATAATTTTTTTTTGTTTTATGTATTCATTAATTTTTTTTTTTATTATGTCAAAGGGGTGCAACAGGATGATTTCATTTCTTTTTAGCATTTGGAGTCATGTGAAACCAAAATCAAATTACACCATTTCAACCATGAATTTGATATCGTCAAGGTGAGGTGTGATATACAAAATTGTGGTCTAAAAATACTAGGATTATATGTGTTGGAGAAGCCTTTCCAAATTATAGGGGTGAATGGATGAATGAGTATTCTGTCAAATTGGGCATTCATCAAGTTGTTGAAGTTGAACTTTGGGGACTTCTGAAAGGAATGGATATGGCTTGGCAGAATGGTAGTTGATTGTTGGAAATAGAAATGGATTCACTTGTTGTAGTCAAGTTGGTTCTCTTTTGGACTGATCATTTTCGTCATCTTTAAGAAGCAAAATTGATGGTTGAAATGGTGTAATTTGATTTTGGTTTCACATGACTCCAAATGCTAAAATCAGTTTTCGTCATCTTTAAGATTTTTTTTTTTGGTTTCACTAATAATTATAAAATCATTACAACAAAAATAAATATGTAGAATTTGTTTTGTATAAGTACTTCAAAACATACAACTGAGAACATGTCTGTACCAGTACCAAAAAAAAATCTGCTTCAAAAACATACAAAAAACAGAAAATAGAATCAGGATGCAAAAAGGTGTGAATTAGGATTCGAACTCCCGCTACAAAGGAGCATCAAAAAAGGCACTGCCACTGCTCTACCTCCTTACCCTTGTAATTTATACACAAAATTTACATATATTAGTATAAAATGTACTGAAGCTCAGATCTTAGAGGCCCACCGGAAGCCGGAGCCTCCTCAGGCAGCAGCCCTCAGGGCTGGCTCTGATCCCAAGATTAGGGCACCTAACATGAGTCCCATGAGCAATGCTTGATAGATCTTGATGATGCTACTGAAGTTCAAGATAGTCAAGTGCTGATCGAACATAATCATCATCCATACGCACCACAGCATTGTGAATACAGCTTGCGGCATACGATAATGGTTTTGATATGAGTTCCCCTGCTAAGTTTGTTGCTGTGGCTATGAAAATCACATTACCAAAGTAACCAGGTGGGAGTGGGAGTTGCAATCTGGTCCTTCCATTTACAGCAAAGAATAAGTTGGTTTTTTGATCATTAGCTAGTTCACGTGCCTTTCAGGCACATCTCCATATACATGACCTGAAAACACCTTAAATGAGGTATACTTGATTAGTAAAGTACTCATATCATCGTCTTCCTCTGTTGTGGTTGACATAGCTTTCAAGATGTTAAGCTGTTCCCTAGCAAATGTAAGGGATTGCAAGGTCCAGACCACGAGCCATATCAGACCATGTATTTATAAAGTGAAGAGCAGATAATCCATCTGCTAAGTGATGGTCTATGTGAACACCAAGTGCCACTCCACTACATTTTAAATATGTGATCTGTACCAGCAACAGAGGATAAGAAGATATCCCGCCGGAATAATCAACAGTAGGGAGGAACCCTATCCCGAAGTTGGGAGTGGGTGCAAAATCGCTGAAGTCATCGATGCAACAGCTGCTGTGGGCTACAACAAACAAGGCCCCCTTCGCATTGCAATCTATGTCGAGACAACCCTTCTTGCCCTCATCCATTATTTTTCGCTTCAGGCGGCCGACCAAAGGGTAAAAGGGCACAAGGGCCTTGCCGAGCGCGTCTTTGAAGACATGCATGTCAAAAAAATTACTGCACCAGCATCGACTTTTGGCTTGTAGATATAAATACCAGGAGTGTGAGTGCTGGGCTGTACCAAGTCCATGTTCGAGAGCCACAACGACTACCGAGGTGTCTCCGAGGCTGGCCTCACCACTATCGACTCAATCACATTGACGTTGACTGCCATCTTCCTGCTAGAATCTTAGATCCACAAAGCAAAATTTGAAGTTGCATGACGCCATTTTTTCAGGTGAAGTTGTTATTAATTATGATCCTAGCTAGAAAGCAAAGAAAATCTCTACACCTCTAACTGTTATATAGAAATAAGAAATAAATAAAGGTTAGAAAAGAAAAAGGCATAGGCGGATCTATGCACAGACTACGATGGGCTGAAGCCCGTCTGAGATTTTTGGGCTTCAAAAAAATATAGATGTATACTTTTTTTTTTAATTGGGGTTTGTCCAGACAATAGAAGCCCAGTAGGCCAGTAGCCGACCCGAATTAACTCCCCACTCCCGAGTCCCGACTCCACTCATGGACTACGGGTCAACTGGAGAATTGTCTCTCACAAAGTCACAGCCTCACTCGGTCACTCTCTCCCACTTCCTCCAATCCTCCTCTTCTCGCCGCTTGCGGCTCAGCTAGCTTTCCCGACTCCACTCATTGAATACATGTCTATGGCCTATTCGAAGTTTCGAACTGGTCAACTGGAGAATCGTCTCTCACAGTCTCACTCTCTCCCACTTCCTCCTCCTCTCGCCGCCTGTGGCTCAGCCGGTTCTCCCTTCTCCACTTCTCTCAGAGTTCAACTAATCAAGTTCAATTTTTTTTTAATTTTGTAAGTTCAATTTTGTTTAATTAAATCAATCCAATTTGGGGCAATTTATAGGGTTAAGGTTCAATTTCGTAGGTTGTATTGGATATTTGGATTGAAGCTTTCGTGGATTGAAGAATGAAGGTTGTTGACTGGAAATCAGGTAGGCTGTAGGTAGCATTCTCTCTGTCTCCTTGGTCTCCTTGTTCTGCAAATATATATGCAATCTACTGCTGGAAATCAGAGAAGCTTGAGTCCATTATTTGCTTTCTTCTTAAGCTAGCTTCCTACTCATCCCCCTTTCTTTTTCAACTTGTGATTCGTCTTCGGTTTCAATTTCTTAGAATTGGAGTTAGATTTGTGGGCTGATTCGATGACTTGACGATTTGCACCTTTTCTACTTCAAGATTCGCTGCTTTTTGGGGGTTTCTTTATTTTAATTTCTTGTTCATGTGTGCATCTATGTATGATCTTGTGCAGGATGGAAGTACTTCTGGACTCCATTATTTTTGTTTAAGAAATCCAAGCCCGCCCAAGATTTCAATCCTGGATCCGCCATTGCTCACCACCGTTGTCTCTCTCATGCTAACGTTGACTACCATCTTCGATTCCTTGAAATTTATTCCTGCTTTATTTATGTAGCCAAGCTCCTGCTACCTTCTTGTTCTAGGAATATTGTCTCATTCAATGAACAAAGGGTGAAATTATTGTGATATTTTGAGGAAGAAGGTTGGGATTTAAATTTGCTCACTATTTTTATTTTGTGGTAATATCACCACCCAATTAAAACTTGTCACGTCATGTAGAATTAATTTAATACTTAAAATTTATTTGTAATTGGTGTCACCACTAAAGTATTGGTGGTGAGCAAATTTGAATCCAAGAAGGCTGGAATGATTGTACAACACCTTTGCAAAACCATTAAAAGATGACTGAAACGACGATGACTGCTCGAAAGAGGACTTTAGCAATGTGTGGCGTCATTGCGTTACAAGTGGTTGGTGTTGGATTGGTTAGGTGGTGGTGCCAAGTCACTGGATTTAATGGTATCTCTACAGGTGATGTACGATATATATGTTTTATGGCGCTCAGTGTTCATGTCAAACAAGATTGCAATAATTGTACGTATATATTATTGATTACATGATATGGACTGGTTCACGTTTTGCCTGAGGCTTTTCGTAAAACGAGATTGTATAGAAGTTAGGAAATGAAGAAAAATTTGAGAAAAAAGTTGAGAAAAGAACCAACAGGTTATAGTAGTTGGGAGAATACGTAACTCTCAGTCCAGGAAATGCACCGCAGCCCGACGAACTAGCTCTCTGTATTGTACGCTCAATGAAGATTGGGTTGCATGCCTTTATAATATAAATGCTCAGTGCTTCTACGTAAGTGGTCACAGTTTACACAAGCAGCGAGTATACAGATATTTTCATCGTTTAGCTGGACTCTACGTTTTCTCATTAATTCTACCACCCATTCTTTCATCGGATTTATCCATACGCGGTACTAGATCTGAATTAATGATAAGAATTATTGGTGTACCCCTTTTGGGAATTCAATACAGAGAAAACCCATGTGAGCTCTGAAACATTATGGAAAAGGACGAACTCGCATTGATTGAATGAGGCCAGTTGTATCAAGGATCCACCCCAACTTGCATTGATTGAATGACAATCAGTTGTTTGTGATATAAATTGATTGCTATACGTAATTACCCTTAATATCAAATTAAAAGGCATTTTAATATTAAGGCTGTTTCTATGTAATAAGCGGGTGCATTTTTTTTTTTGACAATTCTTAGGTTCACTCTCATTGTCGATTAACATACTTTTACTTAATAAATTTATAATCAAACCATTCATGTTGTATAACGTAATACAAAGATTAGCTCTATAAAAAATCAATCAAATTAAAGACCTTTTAGTTATTTGTTTCTATGAAATACATGGACGGTTCATCATAATAGTATTAAGTGTTGTTAGAACCATCCATTTGTTTGGTTTAATTAGATAATTAAACGATTTCCGATTCGTTTGATTTTTTACAAATATGATCTTTAAATGCTAATTTAAGATATGGACCGTTAGATTATAAATTTATTAAATAAAGTATGTTAATCAATAATGGGGGTGAATATGCTAGTTCACCCTAAGAGTGAACCTAAGAATTGTTTTTATTATTTTTTTTTTTTATCTAGAGCTAAAATCATTTTAACTTTATAAACTGTAGACATAAAATCATTTGTCTTTAAATTTCTAGTTTGATCATATGTGCCATTGTACTCGATTTGATCAATTATAACTAATCAAGTAATCATTATTTAACCCATCAATTTGTCATGAATTGGTGACATAATGAGCCTATTCAAACTGGTTAGACATTGGGTTAAGAAATACTGCATCTTACAAGATCAAGACTAAAAATCAACATGACTAAACTCACCACGTCAATGTTGAGAATATATATGTCATTTCACATAGGAAAATGAGACCTTGCCTATGGGTTTATAAGGGTTTGGGCCACTCCATCCATTGCCAATTGGTTTTGGATGTAAACCCCAGATTACTTTATCATGGTATCAGAGCGGGTTACCCACGTGTGCATGTCTAATGGCCACACGGGCTCCACGTACCCAAAACTGTCCACGAGTATGGCTTGAAAATTCGCCACACGTGCGAGGGCGTGTTGAGAATATATGTCATCTCACATGGGAAAAATGAGACCTTGCCTATGAGTTTATAAGGGTTTGGGTCACTCCATCTATTGCAAATTGGTTTTGGATGTGAACCTCAGATTACTTTATCAGTAAAAAACTCATGGAGATATTAATATATATGTAGACAAATTAGAAATTCTAGTGCACAAATAAATTAAGGGAAAAATTCAAGGGGATAAAATGAATTTAACCTTCAAATTTATTTGTTCATGAGAAGAAAGATATCCCTTTTAAATTGAAATTAGTCATAAAATACAGCCAGTAGAAACACCATAGGACAACAAAGCTTAGTAGCTTACATCAATACTCGATCCTCGAAGAACAATTCTTAGGTTCACCCCTGGGTGAACAAGCATATTCACCCCTGTTATCGATTAACTCACTTTTACTTAATAAATTTATAATCCAACGGTCTATATCTGAAATTAGCATTTAAAGATCATCTCTGTAAAAAATCAATCGAATCAGAAATCGTTTAATTATCTAATTGAATCAAATAAATGGACGGTTCTAACTACACTTACTGCTATTATGATGAACCGTCCATGTATTTCATATAAATGAATAATTAAAAGGTTTTCAATTTGATTAATTTTTTACATAACTAATCTTTGTATTACATTATACAACTTGAATGGTTGGATTAGAAAATTAAAAAGTTATTATGTATTAATCATAAGAGAGGGTGAATATGCTGGTTCACCCCAAGGGGTGAACCTGAGAATTAACAAGACATAAAGTGGAACCCCATTTATTTGCCAAAAAGAACGGGAGCCCATTACCACAAACAGCTCTGCATGGTTTTCCTCAATGATCGTTATATGTCATAAACCAACTTGGAAAATGTGTTCATATACCGAGAATGCAAATTTATGCACAGCGATAAACCATCATTAGTTGCACTTGGTATCATGTAAGCCTTTCCTTCACTTGGAATTCCAGCGCGTCCCATGAAACTTGGTCGCCCCCACCCAAAATCAGCATCATAGAGGGGAAGCGTAAACCAGCTAGTTATCGCAAGATTAGGGCACCTAACATGATTCACAAGAGCAAGGCTTGACAAATCCTGATGGCGCTGCTGAAGTTCAAGATAGTCGAGTATCGATCGAACATAATCATCGTCCATACGCACCACAGCATTGTGAATGCAGCTTGCAGCATACGATAATGGTTTTGATATGAGATCTCCTGCTATGGCTGTTGCTGAGGCTCTGAAAATCACATTACCAAAGTAACCAGGTGGGAGTGGGGGTTGCAGTTTGGTCCTTCCGTTCACAGGAAAGTATAAATTGGTTTCTTGATCATTAGCTAGTTCACGTGCCTTGCAAGCACATCTCCATACATGACCCGAAAACACCTCAAATGAGGTATACTTGATATTCATACCATCGTCTTCCTCCTTTGTCGTGGTCGACATAGCTTTCAAGATGTTGAGCTGCTCCCTAGTAAATGTAAGAACCGAGACTACTGTTTCTGCCCCGGTGCTTTCATGTTGATCGTGGTCATTAGGAGGTTGGTATACAATGTGGTGATTGTGGTTGAGTAAAGTTCGAGGTGGGTCTCGAGCACGAAGTAATGTCCTGTCGATCGTTGGTGGGATTGCAAGGTCCAGACCACGAGCCATATCAGACCATGTATTTATAAAGTGAAGAGCAGAAAATCCATCTGCTAAGTGATGGTCTATGCGAACACCAAGTGCCACTCCACCGCATTTTAAATATGTGATCTGTACCAGCAACAGAGGATAAGAAGATATCCCGCCGGAGTAGTCAACGGTAGGGAGGAGCCCTCTCCCTCTCCCGAAGTCGGGAGTGGGTGCAAAATCGCCGAAGTCATCGATGCAAGAGCTGCTATGGGCCACAACAAACAAGGCCCCCTCCGCATTGCAATCTACTTCGAGACGACCCTTCTGGCCCTCATCCATTTTTCGCTTCAGGCGGCCGGCCATGGGGTAAAAAGGGATAAGGGCCTTGCCGAGCGCGTCCTTCAAGACATGCCTGTCAAAGAAATTACTGTCCTTGTCTGCACCAGCATCGACTTTTGGCTTGTAGATATAAATACTGGGAGTGTGAGTGCTGGACATCACCAAGTCCATGTTCGAGAGCCACAACGACTGTCGAGGTGTCTCCGCCGCTGGCCTCACCACTGTCGACTCAATAACACTGACGTTGACCGCCATCTTCCTGCTAGAATCTTAGATCCACAAAGCAAAATTTGAAGTTGCATGAGGCCATTTTTTCAGGTGAAGTTGTTATTAATTAACATCCTAGCTAGAAAGCAAAGAAAATCCCCACACCTCTAACTGTTATATAGAAATAGGAAATAAATCAAAGTTAGAAAAGAAGAAGAAGAAGGCATAGTTGGTAATATACCTTTCGTCCGAGAGATGCTGCCCAGACAAATGGTTTTGGTCTCTTGGGTTTATAAGCAATGTTTCGTGGCTACCTTGATGAATCATGCATGAGAGCGACCATTCATTTTTTGATCAGATCAAGATGTGTAAATGATCAATGCTGTACGTGTGGTTCAAATCAAACTCGATTAATTTTTGTGACAACTCTTTGTCGTACTCAGTAAGTTTTGAGACAAACTAGTGTACTGGTGGGTGTGGGTATAAGATACCCTCATTTACAACTATTTGAATAAAAATTTACAAATATTTGAACCAAAATTATAACATTGAGAACAAAAGTTATCATATTTATTTACACTATTTACATATAGTTAAACAAAAATTACAACATTGACAACGAATTTGTTCAAAAGTTTGTAAAAATGTCGGTGTAATTACCATTATTAGAATTAAGATTACAACATTGACAACAAATTTGTTCAAAAACTTGTAAAATGTCGTAAGAGGTGTAATTACCATTATTAGAATTAAAATTACAACATTGACAACAAATTTGTTCAAAAACTTGTAAAATGTCGTAAGAGGTGTAATTACCATTATTAGAACTAAGATTACACAAAGTACGACTCAAATTACAACTTTGACAACAAAATTTGTTCTCACTTTTGTAAATGTAGATATGAGATACCCACCACTACACTAGAATTTCCCGTAAGTTTTTATCTTTCTTGGTGATGGGAATTGAAAATAAGGATCGAAAGATGCTCTTTTGGCTGTTCAAGCTGTTCGAGTTCACTAGTCACAGAGTCTGCGCTTTGCTACTGCATCCTCAACTCACATTTTCTGAAGCATTTCCTCTTGCTGTTTCCTGAATTAAAACGCTTCAAGTTAATTTCATTTTATGCATTTCTTTATTTTCAAGGGCCTTGGTTACGATTTCATTTTCATTCCATGCATTTAGGGGAAATAAAAAACAATACAGGAATGCATACAATCAAAGAAACCAGTTCCAACCTTTCCGCAATCCACAGAAAATCCCCAGCAGAAAATTATTAAGATTAAAACCCAATAAATAAATTTGCAAACCACCAAAGAACAAGACCTTAGATAGATACCCCATCCCAAACCACCAAAGTCCAAATTCGCAAGCAACAAACACTTATTAGTAATCAATCTGTACTGGGTTAAATAGCAAGCAAAGATTTCAAATTGAAGAACGTAGAGAGTGGCTACTTACAATATAGAGAAGCCAATGATAAGAAAACAATAGGCTGATAGTGAACAGGACAGAACTCGATCAGAAAAGTTATGGACATGAGTTGCTTGCAGTGTTGTTGTGAAAATGGGATTCGATATACGTACAATGATTATCGATGAAGAGTCTAGTGTTTGATGAGCACGGCTTGCTCGATCTCCTCCTTCCTCCTCTTCGGTAGCAGAAGTTGATAGTGATAAGAGTGAAGCGGCGGATCAGTATATTTATCTTCTTCTTTCCCTTTTCGATAGAAATTAGAAGAGAGAAATACACTTCTTTAATTTTATTCAAAATTATTGTGAAAGCAAAAGATTGACTTATCACTTGTGCTAGGTTATCTACATTCTCCTTTGTTTTTACCTTGGTAACTTTAAGTATGTTGGCTTTGTTGTTTCAGTCGCATCTCAAACATGACCTTTAGATCTAGGGATGGCAATGGGGCGGGTTGGGGATGGGGATCACAATACCATCCCCATCCCCGGAGTCATTTTCTACCCCCATTCCCGCCCCAATCCCCAATAAAAATATATTGGGGATTCCCCGTCCCCATCCCCATTGGGGGCTAAACCTCCAAACCCGCCCCATATCCCTACCGTCCCCATCCCCATTGGGGACTAAGCCTCCAAACCCGCCCTAAATCCCCAATAAGAATTTAATAAATAAAATAATTTTTTCTCATATTCTCTTTTTTAAAATCAAAATCTACAACAAATAAATTTAAAATATGATTAAATTCATAAATCATAATTCAGTGAGTGCAAAAGTCAAAACACCATTAAAGTAATTGTGTAGCCACTAAAGTAAAGTAGTAAATGTATATATTTGTGATTTATATTATAAAAAATAAATTAAAAAATATATATATATATATATATATAAGTTAAATATATGTATATATTATTGGGGCGGGTTTGGGGATGGGGATCACAATACCATCCCCGCCCCATCCCCAATCTTAGATAGCGGGGATTGGGGATCCCCATCCCCATTCCCCATTTGTCCCCGAATTCTCCCCCCATTAGGGGCGGGTATCCAATGGAGCTCCGCCCCGCTGGGGCTTTTTGCCATCCCTATTTAGATCCAGTCATATTTATTTTTCGGTAAGAAAATAATAGTGAATGCATTGGCTAATCACAGTACGCCATTAACTCAAGTGGTTTGGTGGAATTGCTGATTCTTTTAAGTAAGGAGTTATGACTTGTGATTAATACATTTAATTTCAACAAAAGTTAGTTATGCTTCATTGGTTATTACTTGTCATGAACGAAGGTGTTAGGTCTCATTTGGTTCGCGAAAAATAAATTAATTCATTTGTCTTTTCCACGAGAAGAAAAATGAAATTTATCAAGAACTTTCCATTCCCTTTTTTTGGTAACATTTTTTTTTTTGAAATAATATCGTGTCGATATATCATTAACTCAGGCCAGAAAGAACCATTACATATCCTCTCTCTACCAATTAAGGGTAGATAAAAAGTTTGTGGTAAACCACAGCGATACATAGATTAGATTCGATTATTTGACGGTACTCATGCTCACTTACTTAAACAAGCCTACCCACTATGAAATAACATAATAAATAAGCAAACCCAAAGATAAAACTCATAGTTGCACAACAGAGTGTCTAGCTACCTAAAACAATATTTAGGAAATAGTAAGAAAGTAAAAACTAAACAAATAGGAGCCCTAAAAAAAGCTAAAGAAAGCCTGGCCCAAGCCCAATCGTCATCTCCATCACACCAAGGATGCGCGTACAGCCCCTCCACCCAACTAGTCCGCTATGACAACGCCGCTTCCCACGCCCCAGCGACCTGTGGCCCCTCAACCCGCACCACCAAGATCCAGCATCCCTACAACCCACGAGGCCTGCACCATTGACGGAGTGCCGATGCTGCCCAACTCTCCACCTCGCCATGGAGACATCGCCCCAGATTGCATTGCCAAAACATTACTAGAATAATGTCATTAGACATCACCACTATTAAATCGGTCAGGATTGCACCTGATGTTAAAAACCGTGCTAACATCAGTTTGTGAAAAACCCGATTTCTATTGTTATTATAGACATCAGTCACCAACTGAAACGATGAGAAAGCTTTCGTTGGAAAATTTTTAAAAAACGCGGAGGGACTAAGTTTAAAAAATTTGAGAACGCGGGGACCAATTGGGGGGAATCCCCCCAACACTTAGTATTTTTTTCCGCTTTCTCTAAAATTTCGAACCTTAGCTAATAACGATCGACTCTCACAGTTATACTTCGGCAGCTCGAACCTTGTCGGCAAACCTCCTTCTCCAAGCTGACCTGCATCGAGTCCCGACCTCCTTCTCCAAGCTGACCTGCGTCGAGTCCCGACCTCCTTCTCCAACCTAAGCCGACTGGAGCCGCCTCCAACCTGACCCCGAGTCCCCGACCTCACTCTCTGACCCTGAGTTCCCCGACCTCTCTCTCTGACCCCGAGTCCCCGATCTCGTTCTCCAAACCTGGAGCTTGAGATCCGATCTAACCTGGAGCTTGTCATTCTCCAACGTCTAGTCTCGTAGGTCCTCTCTCTCTCTCTTCTCTTGGTGACCACCAATACTGATTTTCTGTCCGGTTTTGATCTAAAGTTCAGTCTTTTTTGTTTAATTCTTGTGTATTTGAGTTGAGTTTGTCTTTGAATGGCTTAAATGGCTTAAATGTGTGGCATTTTGAGCTGGTGCATGTTGATTGTGTTTGATTTTAGTTCTTGCAAATGTTGGCTGTCAATCTGCAGAGGAAGATCGTAGATTGAAGGTTTTCAAGAAGGAGTGGTTTGAAGGCAAGGACTGTCTTGACATTGGCTGCTATTCTGGGGTCATCACTATACAAATCGGTAGTTATTCTTGCTTATAATGATCGTCATTGTGTGTTATGAGTTTATTAGCTGTGGTTTATTGTAATTTTCCTCTTCTTCTAGTCAAATGGAAAGAAGAGCATCAATCTGGGTATTTGATTGTCCATTCTGTTCTTTTTTTCCTTCTGAATTCTCATGCATTGGTTTGTTGCCTTTGTTATAGTGGTTTGATGCTGTTCTTTGGTTTTCATTGTAGTGATTTGATGCTGTTATGCATCTACCTGGGAGGAGTACTGCTGTCGTCTTTGAGTTTTGGATAATAGGATTTTGAATAGAGACAAGCAGAGAGGATATTTAGTTTTTGGGGTAAGTTGAGGATTTTGGTGTTGTTTATTTTGATGTTTACGTTATCTCATCACATGCACACACCTTGATGGAAGTATACATAAAGGGTAATTACTAATTTGAATGTTGGCTTCTGCTCTATTCATTGTTCTTTTAGTGGTCAATAACAATCAGTTAGGAACATTTGGTTTTGTTATGAACCTTGATGTTGGATATGAACAGAAAGAAAGAAGAAGAAAAGCTATGTCTGGGAAATAGATACATTTCAGTTTTCAAACACTGCCATTCCATGACTTGATAAGCATGGTAGAAATGGTTTCAACATGGGATTTGTTGTTGTCATCTATGATTGTGATTGCTGACCTTGAAGTAGTCTGTTCTGCTAAGTCCTGTAGTCTCTATTGCTTTCATTAATCTGGTGTTCTGCATTTCTATTTTTCCTTTTCATCCACAATTTATTATCTGCTTTTTATTGGTTGGGCATGAACAAAATATAGTCAAATACCAAAGTTTCATAAATTTCTTAACTTGCTGTGCAAAACCTTCTCTTTTTTGTACATCCAAAAGGTTTCGGGAAACAATCTGACATGTCATCTATGCTAGATTCACAGTTCTATATTACAAGTAACAGATTGAGGGAACCAAAAAAAACTTGGAACCTGGAATTCAGCTGTTGTGCTTTATGAGTTCCTTGTAGCTTTGTATTTTAATTCTTGGTGCCTTTTTCTCTTCCATTGAAACTTAATGACCTCATGAACTTACATTTTTCAAATATTTCTGGGGTCGCATAACTCAATTTGGTAGTTGGCATCTCCATTTGAGTAGAAGAATAGCAATCCCAGTAAAGTAAATATTATTATTTCAGCATGGAACTATGGATAAGTGAATTTTGAAGTTAATTGTTCAACTATTTGTTTGTTTTACTTTACTATGAAAAATGTGAATAGTGTCCTGCTTCTGCTTCCTTTTCTCTCTAATCAATACAAGGTAACACATGTATTCTCTTCGTTCTTATTTGACTGTCTGAGAATATATATGTAAGTTATTTCATTTTAGAATAGTAATGCTTACTGTTAGATTACATGTACATACATTTATTAATATCAAATTAGATTACAGGTATATATATGTTTCCTTCATCCATTATGGTATGAATTCAACATTTTTTCCTGGAGATTAACCTCATTTATTAATTTTAGTGTAGAGCTCTATGCCGTTTTAAGTACCCATCTTATGTTTGTTAAATGTACCTGTTCTAAATCTTGGAAGAAGACTTATGCTTCTGATGCAAATTCAGTTTGATAATATTTTAATTTTAATTTTTTATTTTTATCTCTGCAGTAAAGGTTTCAGTTATGATCCTCCATTAGCCCTTAAACAGGGCTTGCTAAAGGTAACATGAAATTAAGTTTGATTGCAATTTTTGCTTTCTTTTTGAGGAAACGATTGAGATCAATTTTTGTTGTCACCACTTCTCACTTAGTTCTTAATTTTAGTATTGTCTTGTATATTGACCTTTGTGTTGGGGCAGCTGGAAAGTTGGGTTAGTTAAAATATCTGTGGTTTCTGAAAACCTCTTTTTTGGTTTATAGCAATCGCAGGCTTTACCTCATGAAAACCAAAAATTATACTCATGAGCATTGTTTTCCTTTGTTGGTTTCAATGAGACTGGATTATAGTGTTCATAATAGACTTCATGAGAATGTAATTTTTTGGTTAAATTTAACCTAACTGAAATAAGTAGTGAATATCGAGCTTTCATGATAATGTAAATTTCATAGGAGAGAGCACGTTACCTAAATAAAGTCCGATTTTCCTGCAAGGGGTCAAACTGATATATACCACCCTCTTTGGCCTGGATTTATGTATACTCAGATTTATACCTTTAAAAAGTTTCATTTAAATTTTCAATTCTATGCACCATAAGTTTGGTTGAGAAAGAAGCATGCACCATTATAATTTTTTCTTTCTAGAATGTATTGGATAAATCTGGGTTTTGCACTATTTCAACTATTGTGCAGTAGAGTTACAATTGCCCTCTGTAAAAATTTCAGACTTTAAGGTTTAAGGGAGTTGAACCTAGAATTACCTCTTTTCTGTTAAGGAGTTAACCACCTCTTTGTAATAAGCATGTCTAATACATGTTATTATGTGGTTTTGCATGGTCAAATTATTTCACACATAAAGCAGCCGAAAAGGCCAATCACATTTTGGAATTTCTAGAATTTATGAGGGCTGGCGGGCTACCCTATATCCTAAACTAAAGTTTTATTATGACTTTTCAGGTTAGATGAATAGCAAGGAGAGGTAGTTGGCAGCAGTAGTTTAGGGAAGGGCTAATCCTTGTTGATGCTTCCATAGTCAGGTTAGATTTTCATTATTTTCGCACTGCTCTTCGGTATTGTTTATATGAATTATTGATTTCCAGTTTGTTGTTTGATGTCATGACTTGATTGATCGAGTGTTTTCTTTTAATTTTTTTTTAATGTTTCAGTCATGGATAAATCTTGGATTACTGAAGATAGGAACACTTTAAAGTATGAAATGGGTGTTGAAACTTTCTTGATTTTTGCTGAAGAAAATGCCATTGACCCTAAAAGAATTCCATGCCCTTGCTCAAGATTTGTAAATTAACTTTAAAATGAAGTCGATTAAAGTCATTAGGGGACACCTGTTTGATTATGGCTTTAGTTTGAGCTACACAAATTGGATTTGACATGGAGAACCTACTTTGTCCTCCTGTGCCAGTGTACCTATTGGCGCCCCTCCATGGGATACAATTTTGTTCCGAAACTGTTAATCGGTTGAAAGAGGGCAAGCCTGATCGTATATTCTTTATGACCTACAATCCGGGGTAAGTATTCGTTTTAAACTTTTAGTCATGGATAGCATGGTGCTTAGTTAACCGATTATCATGTGGGTTATGTATTAATGTAGGGAACATTGGATATTGACAATCATTTGGGGAGATGAGATTTATATCGTCGACCCTTTGCCAAAACCAGTGCATTACAAACCATGGGAAAATGCAGTGATAAAGTAAGCTTGATTATGGTTTTTTAATTCACTGTCTTTGTGCACCAAGTAATATTTTAATTTGCTGAATATTTCCTTGGTGGTGGTGCATGCAGTGCAGTTAAAACTTACAATGCTGAAAATGGGAGGGTTAACAAAGTGCCTAAGTTAAAATTACTTCCGGTAAGCATAGTATTTGTGGTTGATCGAGTTACAATATATGTTTTACTGTGATAATGCTCTTTCTAATTCAATAACATGAACAAATAGGGTGCACCTAAGCAGCCGTGTGGAGTTGAGTGTGGCTATTATGTTATGCGGTACATGAAGGATATTATTAATGATGACACGCTTTCTTTTTCAACCAAGGTATAAGCATTGTAATTTGACAAAAAAATTTG
>BDJD01001060.1:105682-170750 GCA_002564525.1 Rosa multiflora | reverse complement strand
CAGACATCGATTTTTTGTCAAAAACGATATATTACTGAGTGCCAGACATCAGTTCCAAAATGAAAATTGATGTTACTAAAATATCCAGAGATCGATTTTTTGTCAATGTTGATATATTACCGAGTTCCAGACATCAGTTGCAAAATGAAAATCGATGTTACTAAAATATCTAGACATCAATTTTTTGTCAAAAACGATATATTACAGTGTGCCAAACATCAGTTGAAAAATGAAAATCGATGTTACTAAAATATCCACACATCGATTTTTTGTCAAAAATGATATATTACCGAGTGCCAGACATCAGTTCCAAAATGAAAATCGATGTTACTAAAATATACAGACATCGATTTTTTGTCAAAAACGATATATTACTGAGTGCCAGACATCAGTTCCAAAATGAAAATCGATGTTACTAAAATATCCAGACATCGATTTTTTGTCAAAAACGATATATTACTGAGTGCCAGACATCAGTTCCAAAATGAAAATTGATGTTACTAAAATATCCAGAGATCGATTTTTTGTCAATGTTGATATATTACCGAGTTCCAGACATCAGTTGCAAAATGAAAATCGATGTTACTAAAATATCTAGACATCAATTTTTTGTCAAAAACGATATATTACAGTGTGCCAAACATCAGTTGAAAAATGAAAATCGATGTTACTAAAATATCCACACATCGATTTTTTGTCAAAAATGATATATTACCGAGTGCCAGACATCAGTTCCAAAATGAAAATCGATGTTACTAAACTATGCAAACATCGATTTTTGAATAGAAACGATGTGCAATAGATTATTAACATCGTTTTTCCGTTGCACACTGATGTTAATATAAGTATATTGAATCTAAAATCGTGGTATATGTGGCAAATTACGCTTCAAAATTATGAAGAACAAGAAATGTTTATGGGAACCGATGTCTGTAACAGTATCAGTCATCGGTTCTTAAATCAATAACGATGTTAAAACGCAAACTTGTGTTGTATAATCTATATTTCTTTAAGCTTTAAATACATTAAAATGTGGGTTTAACAATAGTAAAGCATGCAAGTTTGTTATCATTTAAACCTATTTACATCGGTTTATAATAAGGAATCGATGTCTACACGAATACTAGACATCGGTTAAAATGCAAGTTTGTTATCATTTAAACCTATTTACATCGGTTTATAATAAGGAATCGATGTCTACACGAATACTAGACATCGGTTTTTAACCGATGTCTGGATTTTCCGGATCTTTCTCATCACCCACAAAGACATCGGTCGGGTTTTTGTTTCTCAACGGTTTTTGACCGATGTCTGGGGCCATAATTCTAGTAGTGAAACCACCTCACCAGAATGTCGATTAACAAATCTCATACAACCCTTCCAAGCAATAGCAATGAAACTCCTCGCCCAGCAGGACCATGCACCACGACGAGGCCAGTGGCCTACCTCAGGCAGGACCCGCCTGACGAGAACTGGTTCTAGGGTTTTGGTTTCTTTAGAGCTGCTAGAAAGATGTTGAACACATATAGGTGACGGAAAACGTGACTGACATCTTTTTTTGGTAACATAAGAAAAGTTATTAGGAAAGTTATTAAAAAGTTTGTAATTGATGCAATAAAATAATATGTTGTGAGTAATAAATGTAAGGAAATAAGTGGGAAAGTGATTCATTTGGGGTTTGAAATGAACCATTTCCCCTTTGTTTTCTTTTTCTTCATGTAAATATTTCCTTTCCTTTTACATCCCAAACATAAAAAAAAGACCAAGTTTCCTTTTTTGATGCTTAATTTGTTATGCCCCGTCTCTAAACTTACCAATTTACTAGTCACTCGGATTGTAAATCAGTACGTATCACGGAAAGTTGACTTTTGTTCTGGCTAGCTATTCAAGGAAACTTTCTTCATGAAAGTTGTAGAGGGTGTTAAACCGAGTTTGTAGACACAAAGCACGCAAAAATCAGAATTCGTATGAATAAATGACGGTCTATGAAAGTTATTTCCACGTCAAGGTTATCGGAAATTTGTAAAGGGCAAAATTGACTTTTCGCTAAGTCAAGTATTTGGGGGAAAAACCCTAGGATTTTCTTCATTTTTCCCTTCCTTCTTCTCTCTCTTCTTCCTCTGCCGCACGACCTTCTCTCTCTTTCTCCTTATGCCTTCACCAGAAACCCCATCTTCCACAATCACCTGTTGTCACCGTCACCTTCAATTGACGCAGCACCTAAATTTAACCTAAACCCAAGACAAATCGAAGCCATACATCGACTCCAGCCTCCGCATGCGACCCTCCAAACCTGCCACGCCACTGTTCCCCGACCCTCACCGGTTTCCGGCCATCTCCTCATCACACCACCATCACCGCTGCACTCAGCAAGCAATGGAGGAGAAAACCCAGAAGTTTCATCGCCCATTGATGTCGGACGACGCCTTGCGCACCGTCAGCGGAACTCTCGGCTCTGCACTTCGCTATTTGTCAAACTCTACTGAAATTTGAGTCGCACCACCTTTATAACTAGATTCAGGTAGGCCTCATCAACGGGCCGGGCCGGGCCGGGTCGGGCCTTACTCCATTTTTAAATAGTAGTGGGCTGGGCTTTATTGTAAATTGAAGGATCCAAGCCCATCCATTTTATGCGGGCCTCGCGGGCTTTTTCGGGGAGGGCCGGGCTAAGCCTTGAGGGCTTTTTCGGGCGGCCCTTGCAGGCTTTATTTACAAATAAATCTTTAAAGATAATATTTTTTATAAACTTATATTTATATATCATACACTCCAAAGAGAAACCTCTATCAACTTAAATAAAATGGGAAAACCGACTGTTGGATGAGATTATTATAATAAATTAGGAGTGGGGTAAAAAATTTAGCCAATTTCACCATATTTTTGAATCCGAGCGAATTGGTCAACCGTCGTTACTTGTATGTTTTCTTGGTTGACCAATGGCATGACGACCGTGAAACGTGCTTATTTTTTCACATCATGTCTGTAAATATTCCATTGATGGATGTGCGTGGACATAAGATAAAAATTTCAATTTTAATTTCAAAGATGTTGACCTATATCAATTTGCCTCCTAAAGTCGTATGACTTGTATATTGCATTTAAATTGTTGAGGTTCATTCTAAAGCAACAATGAAGTGGAAAATGAATTTAGATAAATCAACCGCTCGATTGAGAGATTGTAATGTTTTATGGTGATTGTAAAAAATTCAACTAATTTGATTCTCATTTCAAATTCGATCAATTAGGTCAAATTTAGTTACTCTTATAAACCTATATCTATATATCATACACTCCAAAGAGCAACCTATCAATTCAAAGAAAATGGAAAAATGGACCGTTGGATGAGAATATTACAATAAATTATGAGTGTGGTAAAAAATTTAGCCAATTTCACCATATTTTCGAATCCAATCGAATTGGTCAACCGTTGTCACTTGTATGTTTTCTTGGTTGACCGATGACATGACGACCGCGAAACGTGCTTATTTTTTCACATCACATTTGTAAATATTCCATCGATCATCGATGGATGTGTGTGGACATGAGATAAAAAAAAATTAATTTTAATTACAAACACATTGGCCTATACCAGTTTTCCTCCTAAAGTTGTATGACTTATGCATTACATTTAAATTGTTAAGGTTCATTCTAAAGCAACCATGAAGTGGAAAATAAATTCGGAGAAACTAACCGCTCGATGGAGAGATTGTAATGTTTTATGGTGGTTGTGGAAAATTCAGCCAATTTGGTTCTCGTTTCGAATTCGATCCACTAGGTCAAACTTAGTTACTCTTATAAACCTATATATATATATATATATATATATATATATATATATCATACACTCCAAAGAGCAACCCCTATCAATTCAAAGAAAATGGAAAAACCGACCGTTGGATGAGTTTATTACAATAAATTATGAGTGTGGTAAAAAATTTAGCCAATTTCACCATATTTTCGAATCCGATCGAATTGGTCAACCGATATGTAGAATATATATATGCACTAATGCACATATTCTATAAAGTATAAGAACTTCCACACACACACACACACACACACATATATATATATATATATATATATATCTCTCTCTCTCTCTCTCTATATATATATATATATATATATATATATATATAAACACACACACACAAATATATATCTATATGTGTGTTTGTATATATATATAAACACACACACACAAATATCTACATATATATATATATATATATATATATAATATTTTAAGGGCTTTTACTGGCCGGGCCGGATTTTTGCGGGCTTTTGGAGGCCGGCCCTCTACCCACTGAGGCGGGCTTTTTAATGGGTCGGGCTGGGCTTTTAGCCCTCAGGGCCGGTGGCCTTCATCGGCCCACTTGATCCGCAGGCTTTTTAATGAGGCCTAGATTCAGGATAGCATGAATGAGCAAAGCCCCAAAATTTCCGACCCTCAATTACGGTAGAAGCTATCGCACGTGTTGATGCTGACGTGTGGACCACTGTAGCTCTGCTGCCAAATTTTCGGGCTGCTCGAGTAGGTAATTTTTTTTATATCCCTTTCCTTAGTGGAAGTCTCCAACTTGTTTTGGATAGAGGACCCAACCTATTGTTGTTTAAATTGGATTATGAGGTTGTGGATTTGTGAGATTTTGGGAATTTCGAGCAAGAAGAAGGAGGCTGGGTTTGAATAAGAATATCAAGGTATGGATTTTGCACGAACTCTATTTTGGTTAGGTGTCTGGATTGAAGGTTATTTGTTAAATGTATTCTATTTGCTAGGGACCTGAATGTTTAATGGTGATGGAAGGCAACAACGATAAATGGATTATGAATTGGAATTGAAGAAGGTGATGGCTATGTGTTCTGTTGAACCGATTTAGGTTCAGTGACCCTATAACTGTTGTAATCGGCTTGGTCGAATTATTGAATTGATGGATTTTATTTGAATAAGTTAAATTAAGTTTTCGGCTAGGTTGATTAAACACCACGGTAAGGTACGTGCGTCTGCGGTGCAGTGATTAGTTCGGCTACACTTGGATACACTGCATGAGGGTGTGTGTGGTTACTACTGTCGTCCAAACCTCCAAAAAAAAAAAAGTTTTCGGCTAAGTTGACGAACAATTTACCGATTGAAATACTTTAATACTCTAATACTACCATATTCTGGAATTACCGGAAATTATCCGGGAATGGTTATTGTGAATGAATGGCTGAAGATAGAAAAAGAAATGCTAAATAAAAGGTCAAGTTGGTTGACGGCAAGGTTTTAAATATCGGTATTTTCATATCTATCGGTACTTTGAAAAAGGGAGATATCGGATATATCAGGGATATATCGGGGATACAGTGTACGAAAATATCGTTTTTGAAAAAAGTCAATTTATTAGAAATTTAGAACTACATATAAATACATATGAATGTAAACTTCATCTACATCCAAAAAGAGACTCTAGGCGGTTGAAAAGCCGCTCGCTGGTCTACGAAAATGCAATAATCAGACCAAGACATATTACCCATATAGTGCGAATTGTAGTGATGAACATGATAGTTATAGATCTCTTTAGAGCTGCCGACTATTTCTCCTATAAGGGGATAATAAGGATGAACCCAACTAGATGATTGATCATATACTTCTCCATATTGATTATATCCATAAGCATCATAACCAAATTGATTGTTGGCTCTATGAGATTCATTTGAGATCCCACTGTGCTCTGTGCCTAAACTGATAGAGACAAAATTTAAGGCAATTGAAGAAACATCAGATGGGGTACTTTGATCATCAGTTGCACCTCTAGTCCTCCTCCTATATCGGGTTTTCTCTTGAGCACCATGACCAGCTGTTCTCACTCCGTGGTCTTCATCTTAGGTGGCATGATCAAAATTACCTTCACAGGTAAATTGGAATCCTCCATCCACAGAAGATTGTCCATATTCATATCTTTCACTTCCACCACCTGTTCCGCTTCCACCCTCTCCACCATCATCAGAACTATCTGGAGTTGCTGTACCATCCACGCATCATCACTATCTGAATTATCTTCTGGGTTTTTAACAACTTCTTCATATAAGACTCTTTTTACGTTGATTCCAGCATTAGTTACAGTTTCTACAACTTGTGGAAGAGGTCTTCCAGCTTCATTATCGAGGTGTGCAGGCATAATCCAATCATGAAGTGGATCAATGCCATTATCAAGCGACTCGCTTGCAACATGAAGTAGATCTATATAGTTGTTTTCATTGACCACCAAATTATTATTCAAGTCTCCCATCAATAATTTCTATTGGAAATTGGTAGGAAATTTCATTCCCTGATCAATTTGGGGCTCTTTGTATAGTTGTATAAACATTGCACTTGATAAAATAAAATCAATAAAAAAGATGAATTGCATTTAACTATTTAACCGTCTGTAGTTTGCTTCATATCATATATCACTTTCTATTTTTAATTATGTTGATCCACTAAAACAAGAGACAACTTCCAAAAAAAAAAAATTCAGGTTTAAGACACAGACTACACAGTAGATTCGTTATTCCTCACTTTTTCAAGATGCATGGCCAAAATTTAATACTTCGTACTCTGCACTCTCTTATCATCATGTCATCCATATATGATTCATTGACTTCCTTCTGTAATGTCATTTGGCCTCATTTGAATAATTTAACCTTTATGGCTTTATCTTCTTTCTATTATTCAACTACAGAGTTACAAACTATATACAGAGTTACAGAAATAGTCACAGACTACACAGTACCAAATCTCTCCTCACACAGATTTTCATTTAGACTTTTAGAGAATTACTTCTCATCCAAAATCGCCTTCGCCTTGAGGGGATTTTTTTCCTCACCTAGATTCGCCTTGAGGGGATTTTCTACTCACCTAGATTCACCTTGAGGGGATTTATCCTCACTCAAATTTGCCTTTCGGAAATCTTTCTTCACACAGATTTTCATTTAGAGAATTACTGAGTTTTTTTTTTTTTTTTTTACCTCAAATTTTACAGATATTTCTTCACTTTATGGGGATATATCGCAAATATCTAATATATCGGGGATATTTGACGATGTCGGAGAAATTTCGCAGAAACGGTGACAGATAAGATATTTACCCCTCTAGATATATCGGTCCGTCGAAAAAAGGAGATATCGAGGGATATATCGAAAATATCGCAGAGATTTAAAACCAACCGTTGACCCAAATTAGAATATGGGAAGTAGTGCGATCATTGTTTTCTGGAAGATCTTATACTACATAAGTTGAGTTATTTGGGAATAGTTCTCATTAATTATCGATTAAGATTAAATCAGGGACTTTTAAGGAAATTGAGCAATGAAATTATTGATCGAATACTTATCGGTTTTAATGTTTATTAAAGGACTCGGACATGAATACTTGGAGTAGGACGTAAGTTTAATTTATAAAGGATCTTAGGAGGATAAATAAATCTGATATACGGGGAGCTTGCTAGACAGATATCATAGTGTAAATCTGTGAGTGGACATTTGATTTTAAATAATTATGCATGCAGTATTTGATTTATTCTATTATGTTCCGGTTGAGATTTAGTATATGAGTTTTTTTATATATAATAATTTCCTTTAATTGTTGATTTATCAGAATCTCCTAAATTATATTTGGTGGCATGGTGATAATATTTGAGTATTTGATTTATCGAGATTCATATATTGAAATATGCTTCCAGTGATTATTGAGGATTTACGGAATTAATATTAAGTTTCCTTTTTCGGAAGTATTTATTGATTTTTGAATTATTAGAAGTATTGAGAAGTGGTTTTCGGAAAGTGATTGATTGAGAAAATATTATGAGAATTAAGAATTTTTGAGTATTTGAGTATGAGTGATTTATCGAGATGTTTCAAGTTATGCTTTCAATGATTTATTGATGATTTATTGAATTAATATCGGGTTCTTTCCGAAAGCAATTATTTTAAAGAGATTGATTCGAGTTTATTGAGGAGGTAAATAAGTCAGCGCATGCATGCATTACCTGGTCGGTAGTCCCCTCCAGGTAACAATTTGGTCAACAGTCCCCTCTAGAATATTCTGGTCGGCAGGCCCCTCTGATGCGTCATCTGGTCGGCAATCCCCTCCAGATGGCATAAGGTAGTTAGTCAGCAGTCCCCTCTAACTATCTATGGTTAGTCGGCAGTCCTCTCTAACCATTACCTCCTCGTCTGGTCGGCAGTCCCCTTCGATGCATCCCTGGTCGGCAGTCCCCTCCAGGTGGCATGAGATGACTAGTCGGCAGTTCCCTCTAGTCATCGCCTATTTTTGAGATATGAGATTTTAAAGAGATTTTAAGATGGTTTTGAGAGATTTTACAACATGTGATTGAGTTTTCACTTAATTTTCAGTAAAGAAAAAAAAAATTAAGAGTATTTTCAGGATTTGACTGCATGCTTGTTTTTTTTTTTTTTTTAAGGGAATAATTTGGGAAAGCATTAAATCTTATATTTGCTTTCCTTCAATATTAGTTATTTTTCGTCCACTTACTCTACCGTTTTTAAATGCTTTTCCCCTAAGCCCTTCGGTTTCAAATGCCCAGCTTGCAGGCTAGATTAGTTGAGGTCGGGCATATGTGAAATTGACGCACACTGCCTCCACATTGTAGGATTTATCGATCCTTTCCCCTTTCTGTTTTATGTTCTTGTGCATTAGATTGCTCTGATAACCTTGTGTGTGTGTGTGTGTATTGTTAAGTGCAGTTTTGTGTAATGTGAACTGGGAGATGATGTGATTCGGGGAGCAGAATGGCTTCAGGAGAATAAGGCTAGGATGGTTTGTTTAGAAGTGTAATTGTCTTTCTACAGGTTATGGATAGTCTATTTTAGGGGAAGTTTCGCCAAATTCTTGGTAAAACTTCTTCTAAGGTGGGCCCCGCAGGGCCACTTCGGATTTCACTATGAAATCCAGGGCGGGTCCTGTCATATTTTCATGAACCAAACAATGCCTTACGGCTGATTGTTTAGGGGTATCCATAAATGTTGTTTTGAGCTTTTGTTAGGCTTGCATGAAGCTATGTTTCTTTTCCTTTTGTATTTGGGATATGGTTTATGTCCCCCTCCTTTTTTAGCTCGTATTTTTTCTTTTTGTTTATTAATAAAATAAAAATAAACAGGGGGAAGGGCATTGGGTTCAAAGAGAGTGGCAAACCCCTCTCCTTCAGGATCGAGGATGGGCTTTGTACCCTTAGTGTTTGCCTCTGAACAGCTAATATCGCTTAATTCTTTATTTGATTTGTTGTAAAAAAAAAAAAAGTGGTTCGGTGGAATGTGCAACTTCCTTTTGTTTTATCATATTGTAATGGTGATCTTTTAGACCTTCCTCAGTTTCCTTTCCTTTTTGCTAATTTTTTGTTATACTATTTGTTGTTTCGAGAGAGGTTTAGGTTTGGTTCCCCTCACTTTTTTTCTTCTCTTTTTCTATAATTAGGTGTTGTTTCGAGAGAGGTATAATTCAATGTGTTTACAGATAGTATCAACACATATACTCCTTCAAGCATCATTACAAATAGCATAGCTTTCCCACTATGTTGCCGCACTGAAGTAAATCTGGCGACACTTCATTTCATCCTGCCACTAGGAGGTTACGTCCACTTGGAGGTTTCATTCATCTCTTTGATTATGATGCTATGTGGGTTTTTGTTCAAATTTCCGTTCTGAAACCGTGCTTGCTTTCATGGGTTTTTCTGATTTTTGGGGTGCATTTGAACTGAATATAAGCTTTCACTTATAGCATAAAATCTCTTGGTTGTATTCTTGGTGTTCTCTCTACTATTCTCTACTCTTGGTTGCTTTCTGAGACATGTCGTGTGTGTATCAATTAGAACTAGATTTTGTTCTTCCTCTTCTGTAAACATTCTGGGAAAAAGAAAATAAAAAGTAAGGAAAAAATAAAGCTGGAGATTTGATTTTGACATGTCTCAGAAACAGAGAGAGGAGAGAGAAGTTATATATATGAGGAAGTGGGAGTTTGGTTGTCAATTCAAATTTTGAGTAGTGATAGTTTATGATTCATGGAGCATTTCAAATGTAAACTCAACAATTGGGGGGTTTCCATAAATGCTCCGAATGCTATTGATTACAAATTTGGCTAGATAAGAACAAAGGTGGTACTCATTTTTCGATTTCTGCAAAGGCATTATCGATTACAGGGATTGATGCGATATTGAAATTTCATAGCGACTGATGAATCAAGGTGAGCATGTATATAGTGGATATGTTCATTATTGTTTGAGGCCTTATGTTAGAGTTTGATATGAGCCAGGAAACCAGCAAGAGCATCAATTGTGTGTCTATGTCCCAGTTTCCGAGCCTTGCCCCCTTTTCATATGTAATGTTTCTATTGTGGTCATACTATTTTCTTGTTCCATAAAATCTGAAATTATAGGAGATTTAAGAACTTGATGTGTTGTGTTATTAAATTGTTTAGGTTTCAGACAGTGGCTTATCTCCAACAAACTTGGTGGTTTGAAGTTAATGGAGAGTTTGACTTTCAATTTGCATTAGGGAAATATAGACTGTTCTTTAGGCTCCACCTTGGCAGATTCTCCAAGAGACTTGGTCGCTGAATATGCAATTCGGAGCATGTTCATGGGTGGAACATAAAACCAGTGAAGTTTGAGATTACAACTTCTAATGGTCACCAGGCTGTATTAGAATATTACTTGGGACAACCCTGGAAACTGGAAAAGAGCATTAGCTCGTTTTGTTAGGAGGTAGAGCTGGCAAGTACTAGTAGCAGTGAGTGAGAGATCGATGGAGATTACTGGTTGGTTTTATGGGCATGTAATCTCTTTTAGGAAGGCATATGTATATATATTAGAGTGTTGTTTGCGGTTAAATTTTACCAGATGAAGAAACTGCTTCGATGTATTGTGAGTTGTGAGTCTTATGTCCACTATCAATCGATGTATTTCATTTGACAAAGCACTTTTCTTCTTGTTTCTTGGTTATGTAGTTTGGTTTTTTGTACACGCTACTGGTAAGCCAATGAATGAAGAAGCCCTTTGTTTTATATTTCCGTGAAGTCTTTCCAATTAACTTTGATCTGCATTCTATGTACTCATCAATCATCATCTTGGCATTAGCATTTTGTTTCTTGCTATTGGGGAGCATTAGCATTTGGTTTCTTGCTATTGTTTAACACCTTATAGTGTTCATTAGGTTATTAGAGATTTGATTACAGTGGCTTGCTCAATTTGAATAGTGCTCCGGCCTACATGTGTGAATCACATATTATTTTAAGCGATAACACTCTAAAATAACATATCTTAGTATGTATGACCATTTTGGTAATTATACCAAGCCAAAACACTTTTGCCTTGCGACTTACCAATCACTTAAAAATTGCTTTTTGTTCTCATAGTACTTTTAAAAACAATTTACCAAACACCTCAGCTGCTTCTTCTCACAGCAAGTTCGGAAGTGCTTCCTCTCACAGCAGGTTCAGAAGTGCTTCTTCTCATAGCACAACAATCCCAAACTAAGCCTAAGTTTTTTTCAATTCCCTCTTACTTATAAAGACTCTAATAAGGTCTTCCATAATACCAACTTCAGTTTTTTTTTTTTTTTTAAAAGACTATCTTCCCCTCACCCCTTTGTTACATAGAGAGAGAAACAGAGAGAAGCCATAAGAAACTTCACCGGCATCTGGATTTAGACCAACAATCACTGGGTTGTGGTCACCGGTCGTCACCTACTGGACTTCTCTGAAAATCTCGCCGGAGGTTCCCAAAAAGGTCGTTGGAGATCTCATAGGTTGCGGGAAAAGTTTATTTCCTCAAATAGACCTTTATTGCCCTCAATAAACCTCTATTGCCCCCCAATAGACCTTTATTATGGGGCAGTAAAAGTTTAAAACATTTATTGCCCCCCAATAGACCTTTATTGCCTTTTTTTTCTTTTTTCTTTCATTCTGAGCCTTCTGCCCCCATTTTATCTATAAAAAAAAAAAGATTTTGGGCACCTAGAAAATGCTCTAGGCACCAAATCGGAGCAAACCCACCCAGAAATCGGGTCGGACCTTGGGTGCAACTAAAGGACACGCAGTTCAATTTTGCGGAATTGAGAGGTGTAGCCATAGATTTCAGTGTAGAAGGAATTAGGGTGGGAAATCGGGTCGGACCTTGGTGAATTTCGCTGCAGATTTGGTTATCAGGTAGGGGTTTCTTAAGGGATTTTTTGAGTACTTGATCAAAGTTGTCCTTTTTCGCGCTGGCCACTGTCGACCTTGGGAGGCTGTCGTCGTCATCGAACTCAGAGAGAGAAAGCACTGACTATTTTCGTTGTTGCCGGAGGCCTTCGGGATCACCAATCAATTGGACAGCTTCGAGTTTTGGGTCTCTTTTAGGTCGCATATCCACATCTCAACTATTCAGTTGTTAGGTACTAGTGTATAAATCATCTCTGCAAATTTTTAGCAAAATTGATGATCGTTAAAGTATCTAACTCGTTTAAACCAATTGACGAACTAAATCTGTCAACCTGAACCGTACTAGCTTTAAGGTAGTTATCAATGCCTTAACGATCATCAATTTGGCTGAAAATTTGCAGAGATGATCTATACACTAGTACCTAAAAACTGAACGGTCGAGATGTGGATATGCGACCTAAAAGTGACCAAAAACTCGAAGTTCACTCCGTAATTTCAAAGCGGAACTCCGCTCTGGATAGGATATGTGTGTGTGTGTGTGTGTGTGTGTGTGTATGTTTTAAGGAAAAACTGAAATTGGAAAAGAATTGTGTCGTGCTTTCATTGATAATAGGGGCCTATTTATGTAGAGAATTACAAGCGTAGAATCAGAGTTGTACATGGAAAGGTAATCGCACAATGATTGGATATCTACGAGAATATCTCTAACATTAACTTTAGGGTTAAATACTGTTTAATCCTTGAACTTTTACCCAAAAAACACTTCAGTCCTTGTCCTTCTAATTTCACACGTTTACTCATTGTACTCTCAATTTTGGACCAATAGGTCCATTTCTTTACTCTCCGTCCAAAATTTCCGTTAAGTCGCGGTAAAATGTCTATTCTACCCTTACTTCCTTTTATTTTTTTTATTTTTTTATTTTTTTGTTTTTCATGTCTTCTTCTTCTTCCAGCTCTCTCTTATTCTTCACCTCCTCAATCTTCTTCACTTCTTCTTCCGACGAACCCTTCTCCTCACACCAATTTGGCAATGTTAATTGAAAATACAACAAAATACACCACAAGAACAACAATTTCTGAAAACCAATCAGCAATTGAAATCAGCAATCTCATATATGAGCTACAATCATTTCCAGAATCAAATTGAGCTATTCTACCACACAAATCAAAAGCAAATTCATTTCCAGAATCAAATTGAGCCAAATCACTACACAAATTTGGTCAAGCAATCATGGTGATGACTGGGTAGATACTTGAGCAAGAATTGAGAAGATGAAGCAGCTTCTCCACTTGAACTAGACAACTTCAAAAACCCAAGTAATTTGAGTATTCAACTTTCTAAAAAAAATAAAAAAGCACTGAAATTTTGTAGGTACTTAATGCACATGGATGAGAAAGAGGGGTAAAGAATTGAAATTGGACATGAACGATGACGTTTGAGCCAAACGAAAAAGAGGAACCAGAAAGTCCATGGATGAAGACGAATTTGCCGGAGAACTCCGACTCAATCCGGCGCTGGAGGCAGTCGAAGCACATTTGATGTGCCATTATGAGCTTCTTCTTTAGTTCTTCAATTTCAAAATTTCAATTTTTTGGGTTACTTGATTTTCTTCTTTTCATTGCTAGCAAACCCACTACACTCGCTCAATTCATCGAAAGCCAATAGAATTCAAAAACCCTAAGTCTGAATCACCACAAACTCGGGTTCAGAGTCCTCCTAAATTGAATTGCATAGCCGAGCCAATGCAAACCCAAAATTGCACCGCCACACCTCCCTCATGCTTTTGGACTCGCGACGTCTACCTAAACCAGACCTGCTTCGCCTCCATCCCAGATCTTGATCTCTCTGTCTCTCCGCCGCGGAACCCAGATCATCCCATCGTCAATGATTTAGTAGACTCGGTATCGACCTGCTTCGCCTCCGTCCCCGACCTGGATCTCTCCCTCCTTCTTGAAACCAGATCGTCCCATTTAAGAGAAGAAGAAGTGAGAGTAACCTGAAGAAGAAGATATGAGAGATGAGGAAGATCCCAAGCCGTATGATGGGTCTAGTTTGGCCTTGGAGGTGTCGGTGTCAGTCTCATGGATATTGCAGCAGAGAGCGAGAGGAGTTCGTTCTTGTCGAGCAGAGGAAAAAAAGAGATGAACAGAAAGGGAGGAAAAAAAAAGAGAGAGAGAGAGAGAGGGTAAAATAGACATTTTGAAGCAAAAAGATTGCCACGTCATCGACTTAATGGAAATTTTGGACGGAGAGTAACGGAATGGACCTATTGGTCCAAAATTGAGAGTACAAGGAGTAAACATGTGAAATTAGAAGGATATGGACTGAAGTGTTTTTTGGGTAAAAGTTCAGGGAGTAAACAGTATTTAACCCTTAACTTTATTACAACTTGCACAAGTAACCTAGAGTTTGGGCCAGATACATATTCTAGATTTACATGAACACTCCCCCTTGTGTCGCCCAAACGTGGTGCTCCTCTCGTTGCCTCGTTAAAAACCTAGCCAAGTAACAAAAACTCAGTGGGAAAAAAATAACTTCGGTCGAAGGAGAAAAAGAGTACAACACACCCTTCATGTTTCTAGACCATTCATGTAGACATCACCCCCTGATGTCTGCATCTCCCCCTAATGACTACGGTTATGGGAGTTCAAATAACTTCCGCAAACAATGCTACCAACATGTTTCTCGAAAGTGGAATTAGGCGATGACTTAGTAACAAGTTTGCAACACTATCCTCAAATCGAACCTAGTTTACTTTGATCTTGAGGAGAGTCTTTATTGCTGATTATTCTTGGTGTCGTTGCCTTTTATGTAGCCTTGCTTCATTTGTTCAATGCAAGCGGCATTATCCTCATAAATGCTAGTAGGCTCATTTGCGGTAGACTTCAAATCACAATTGTTTCAAACATGCGTAATTATGGATCTAATTCATATACATTCACGAACCGCTTCATGAAGAGCAAAATGGTCAGCACACTATTCATAAGGAGTTTACTAAAGTCACTCCTAGCTTTAGAAAATTAGAAGAGAGAAATATCAATTCTCTCCTTTTTTTTTGTTGATAGTAGCACTTCTTTAATTTTGTTCAAAATTATTGTGAAAGCAAAAGATTGACTCGTCACTTGTGCTAGGTTATCTACATTCTCCTTTGTTTTTATCGTAGCAACTTTAAGTATGTTGGCTTAGTTGTTTTAGTCGCATCTCAAACATAACCTTTAGATCCAGTCATATTTTTCGGTAAGAAAATAATAGTGGATGCATTGGCTAATCACAGTACGCCATTAACTTAAGTAGTTTGGTGGAATTGCTGACTCTTTTAAGCAAGGAGCTATGACTTTTGATTAATACGTTTAATTTGCAACAAAAGTTAATTATGCTTCATTGGTTATTACTTGTCATGGACGAAGGTGTTAGGCCTTGTTTGGTTCACGGAAAATAAAGTAATTCCTTTGTCTTTCCTATGGAAGGAAAAATGAAACTTCCCAAGATTCCCTTTTTGGGTAACATAAGAAAAGTTATCAGAAAAGTTGTTAAAAAGTTTGTAATTAATGCAATAAAATAACATGTTATGAGTAATAAATGTAAGGAATAAGGAGGGAAAGTGATTCCTTTGGGTTTGGAATGAGCCACTTCCCCCTTGTTTTCTTTTTCTTCATGAAAGTATTTCCTTTCCTTTTGCAAAACAAACACAAGTAAAGATTAAGTTTCCTTTTCTGATGCTTATTTTCCGCGACCCAAACGATGCCTTCTGACTGATTGTTGAGGGATATCCATAATTGTAGTTTTGAGCTTTTGTTAGGCTTGCATGAAGCTATGTTTCTTTTCCTTTTTGTATTTGGGATAAGGTTTATGTCCCCCTCCTTTTTTTAGCGTGTACTTTTTCTTTGTCTATTAGTAAAATTAAAATTACTAGGGGGAAAGGCACTGGTTTAAAAGACAGTGGCAAACCCCTCTCCTTTGGGATCGAGGGTGGGCTTTGTGCCTGTTGATGTTTAAAGTTTAGCAGTAGCTAAACCTTTACTAACGCAGGTCCGATGGGCGGACCACTACCAATGATACTCAGAGTTCCTGCTACCTGTCAAGTAAAATACAGAGGGGCGTCAAAGGGAGACCGAGCTGGGCGGTATTCTCTTCTCTGATGCCTAAGTTAGTCAATGTATTTATGTTGACAAAGTAACAGTAGGTAAGTATTAGATGCGTAATTAATCAGGAGAGAGGAAATGACCTTTTATAGGTGAGGACAGAGCTGATCTTCTCCATGTTTTTGATGTGGGACTGACATGCTTCAGTCCCCAGCTTCTGGAGCTTCTGATGCTGTCTTGGCGCGGTGCGTGGTGGCGCGTCAGAGATGATTTGGGGGCAAGCCAGGGCTCAGGCGGTAGCCTGCTTGGCTGTGTTCCCGTAGGTCACTCCTTTGGTGGGAGTTGGTACCGCTAGTGGTAGCATGAGTGTGGCTCATTATAGCTAATTATGCTTGCAAATGCCTATGTAAGTACAAGTCCCCCAAGTCCCCAGTCAAGGAGGGCAATCTTGGTTGGGGAGTTGCCTAAAGGTTCGAAGCGTTGCTTCCGCCAGTCTTGCAAAAGCATAATTAGCGTCAGTGCGTTGTCAACCATGGGCTTACTGAGCAAATTCTTTAAACCCTTCCGGATGGGCCCCTGCTAGGCCCCCTAGGGAGTCCCCCACTCCCTGCCTAAGATAGACCTCCCATTTGGCCGGTGTATTGTTTGTTGAGGGGAGCTGCGCTGTGTAGAGGGTGTTGGGTAGCCAACCCAATCTTTGATACCCAAGTGGCAGGGGTCAACATGCCTGTTTAGGGCCTTTGAAGACTGTTGACGCATACCCCTACCTGTCCCGGAGGACCATGTTATGGATGCAACGCCGCGTTGCGGTTGTTGTCAAAGTGAGGCGTTGCCTAGGGAATCACCGCTGGCGAAGTCCCTCTGCTGACGATAAGTGACTGGAAATGTCACGAGGATCTGCCTGGCGGTAGCCTGGTGCATGGCGTTATGGTCAGCGGTGACTGTCTTCCCAGGTATTGAGGAAGTCTCTCTAGCGAAGTTGTCTGTAGCGGCGACTATCTCGCTTGCAAGATGGAAAGGGAGAAGTTCCTCTAGTGGAGTTGTGCTTCGCGGAGACTCTCGCTTGCAAGATGAAAAGGGAGAACTTTCGCTGGCGGAGTTGGGCTTAGCGGAGACTCTCACTTGCAAGATGAAAAAGGAGAAGTTCCGCTAGAGGAGTTGTGCTGAGCGGAGACTATCTTGCTTGCAAGCTGGAAAAGGAGAAGTTCCGCTAGAGGAGTTGTGCTGAGCGGAGACTATCTTGCTTGCAAGCTGGAAAAGGAGAAGTTCCGCTAGAGGAGTTGTGCTGAGCGGAGACTATCTTGCTTGCAAGCTGGAAAAGGAGAAGTTCCGCTAGAGGAGTTGTGCTGAGCGGAGACTATCTTGCTTGCAAGCTGGAAAAGGAGAAGTTCCGCTAGAGGAGTTGTGCTGAGCGGAGACTATCTCGCTTGCAAGCTGGAAAGGGAGAAGTTCCTCTAGCGGAGTTATGCTTAGCGGAGACTATATCGCTTGCAAAATGGAAAATGAGAAGTTCCGCTAGCAAAGTTGTGCTTAGCGGAGACTATCTCGCTTGCAAGATGAAAAGGGAGAAGTTCCACTAGAGGAGTTGTGCTTAGCGGAGACTATCTCGCTTGCAAGATGAAAAGGGAGAAGTTCCACTAGAGGAGTTGTGCTTAGCGGAGACTATCTCGCTTGCAAGATGAAAAGGGAGAAGTTCCACTAGAGGAGTTGTGCTTAGCGGAGACTATCTCGCTTGCAAGATGAAAAGGGAGAAGTTCCACTAGAGGAGTTGTGCTTAGCGGAGACTATCTCGCTTGCAAGATGAAAAGGGAGAAGTTCCACTAGAGGAGTTGTGCTTAGCGGAGACTATCTCGCTTGCAAGATGAAAAGGGAGAAGTTCCACTAGAGGAGTTGTGCTTAGCGGAGACTATCTCGCTTGCAAGATGAAAAGGGAGAAGTTCCACTAGAGGAGTTGTGCTTAGCGGAGACTATCTCGCTTGCAAGATGAAAAGGGAGAAGTTCCGCTAGCGGAGTTATGCTTAGCGGAGACTATCTCGCTTGCAAGATGGAAAGGGAGAAGTTCCGCTAGCGGAGTTGTGCTTAGAGGAGACTATCTCACTTGCAAGATGAGAAGAGAGAAGTTCCACTAGCGGAGTCGTGCTTAGCGGAGACTATCTGGCTTGCAGGATGGAAAGGGAGAAGTTCCGCTAGCGGAGTTGCGCTTAGAGGAGACTATCTCGCTTGCAAGATGAGAAGAGAGAAGTTCCGCTAGCGAGTTGTGCTTAAAGGAGACTCTCGCTTGCAAGATGAAAAAGGAGAAGTTCCGCTAGCGGAGTTGTGCTTAGCGGAGACTCTCGCTTGCAAGATGAAAAGGGAGAAGTTCCACTAGAGGAGTTGTGCTTAGCGGAGACTATCTCGCTTGCAAGCTAGAAAGGGAGAAGTTCTGCTAGCGGAGTTATGCTTAGCGGAGACTATCTCGCTTGCAAGATGGAAAGGGAGAAGTTCCGCTAGCGGAGTTGCTCTTAGCGTAGACTATCTCGCTTGCAAGATGAGAAGAGAGAAGTTCCGCTAGCGGAGTTGCGCTTAGCGGAGACTATCTCGCTTGCAAGATGACAAGGGAGAAGTTCTGCTAGAGGAGTTGTGCTTAGCGGAGACTATCTCGCTTGCAAGATGAGAAGAGAGAAGTTCCGCTAGTGGAGTTGCGCTTAGCGGAGACTATCTCGCTTGCAAGATGAAAAGGGAGAAGTTCCGCTAGAGGAGTTGCGCTTAGCGGAGACTATCTCGCTTGTAAGATGAGAAGAGAGAAGTTCCGCTAGCGGAGTTGTGCTTAGCGGAGACTATCTCGCTTGCAAGATGGAAATGGAGAAGTTCCGCTAGCGGAGTTGCGCTTAGAGGAGACTATCTCGCTTGCAAGATGAGAAGAGAGAAGTTCCTCTAGCGGAGTTGTGCTTAAAGGAGACTCTCGCTTGCAAGATGAAAAGGGAGAAGTTCCGCTAGCGGAGTTGTGCTTAGCGGAGACTCTCGCTTGCAAGATGAAAAGGGAGAAGTTCCGCTAGCGTTGTTGCGCTTGGCGGAGACTATCTCGCTGAGTGCTTCAATGATTGACGATTTTCCTTTTTGATGGTTACCGTGGGTAGATACTTCGTGATGGTGCCATCCACATGGCCTACATGTATTGGATTAGCGTGTGTGATAACGTCTCTTCAGCATGCCCGTCGCCTTGCCATTAATGCGAGTAATTATTGATTTTGTAACCGAGGCGTTGCCTCGGTTAATCCGGAGAGTAAGTGCGTTTGTGAGGCACATGTACGGTTGTAGTGTGATGTCGTTTTCCAAAGGACGACCTAGATTAGTTTGATGTTGACATAAAAGAGAGGGAAACCTTGGGTTTTGGCCCTTCGTACTTTTTACCTTGTGTCGTCGTCTTCAAGCTTCGCTCTACGTTTTGAGGAGTATTGCTGAGATTCCATGAAGATATCCAGTGTTCGGAAGCATGAAGATCTTCTGCAGTGAAGAGAAGTATTTTTGGTCATAGTCCAGTCTTCACCTTTGAGGTTGGTACTCTGAATCTGATCCCTATTTTATTGGTTTTTTTTGCGTTTGCCTTTTGTCGGTTTCTGGTTTTTTTTTTTTTCTGATTTGTGGTACTCTGTTCCTCCCTGGTGTGTTCTGAGGGTGTAGAGCATGTTTTGGGGATGGGTTTGGTGTTTGGTAGAGGGTTGGGGTCTGGGGGTTTGCTAGATGGTCGAATCTGGGTTTTTGAGTATATGGGTATTTTCTGTTCGTGTTTTGGTGTTTTCTGGGCAAGTGATCTTGATGCTTCTGGATGTAACTGATAAAGGGCTATCCTAGATCCTGTGCTAACTGACTGGTTTAAGTTTTAAGGTTTTGGGATGGCTAGCTTCATAGAGATTTCAAGCGGTGAGGATTCCGGGTCTGACGAGTCGCTCAACATGGCGGATAGGGTTTTTATTGACTCGTTGCGTCTGTCTGCCCCTGCAGGAACTTCCTGGTCTCTGGGCAAGTGATCTTGATGCTTCTGGATGTAACTGATAAAGGGCTATCCTAGATCCTGTGCTAACTGACTGGTTTAAGTTTTAAGGTTTTGGGATGGCTAGCTTCATAGAGATTTCAAGCGGTGAGGATTCCGGGTCTGACGAGTCGCTCAACATGGCGGATAGGGTTTTTATTGACTCGTTGCGTCGGTCTGCCCCTGCAGGAACTTCCTGGTCCGAACCGCTAGACATTGCACAGCTACAAACCATACCCTGGAAGTTGTCATGGGTCGTGCTGGTCGTCCTGAGAGTTCTAGGGCAGGGGAGGATAGGCTTGTGAGTAATAGAGCAGCTAGCGGCTCCGCTGATGAGGTGAGAGAGGTTGGCGGGGAAGAAGTTGAGTAGGCCTGGGTTCTCCGCGATGGTACCGTGGTTGATGAGGCAGGGGAGGCGATGACGGTGGTCGCTGTCAACCTAGTGAAGCGGGTGTTCTGCCTGCCTGGCGTTGTGAAACTGCGACCGCCGCTGAAGGATGAGAGAGCGTCGTTCCTCCAGGGAGTGACATTCCCGCTGCTGCTAAACCTCAAGATTTTAGTTTGTGAATTTGGCATCGTTTTTTGGCAGATTTGCCCTAATATGTGGCAGTTGCTGATGGCACTCAACTCACTTTGGCATCTGTCCGGTTGTGAGGGTCCAACCGTGGCGGAGGTGCTGTACTTTTACGAGTTGGTATACGTGAAACGCCAAGGATGCAGCGGATAAGTGAATCTGAGTCGCCGCCAGGGGCGCCCAAGCTAATCGAGAACTTGAAGGACTCCATGTCACCCTGGCCGGGGACCTTCTGCATTGGTACCACCGGCTGGGAATATCAAGGAGCGGCTCCGCTGATGAGGTGAGAGAGGTTGGCGGGGAAGAAGTTGAGTAGGCCTGGGTTCTCCGCGATGGTACCGTGGTTGATGAGGCAGGGGAGGCGATGACGGTGGTCGCTGTCAACCTAGTGAAGCGGGTGTTCTGCCTGCCTGGCGTTGTGAAACTGCGACCGCTGCTGAAGGATGAGAGAGCGTCGTTCCTCCAGGGAGTGACATTCCCGCTGCTGATAAACCTCAAGATTTTAGTTTGTGAATTTGGCATCGTTTTTTGGCAGATTTGCCCTAATATGTGGCAGTTGCTGATGGCACTCAACTCACTTTGGCATCTGTCCGGTTGTGAGGGTCCAACCGTGGCGGAGGTGCTGTACTTTTACGAGTTGGTATAAGTGAAACGCCAAGGATGCAGCGGATAAGTGAATCTGAGTCGCCGCCAGGGGGCGCCCAAGCTAATCGAGAACTTGAAGGACCCCATGTCACCCTGGCCGGGGACCTTCTGCATTGGTACCACCGGCTGGGAATATCAAGGGGGGTCGAACGAAGGATAGCCGACCTTCAGGATTAAGTCAGAATTCCAACCTATCCGAGGTTGTCGGTCTGCCGCCGCTTAAAGTTGATTTTTGTTGCGTAAGACTTCCCTGTTGTAATGACCGTTTCATTGTTTCTTTTTTGTGTAGCGGGCCTGCGCTATAGCTTGACGAGCGACGAAGAGTGCCGCTTGGCAAGGATCCTCGGCTGCTGGCAAAACCGTAATTTGCTAGATCTCCGCTTACTTACCTGCTGGGAGCTGCTGGTCGATCAGCAATTGACACGAGCCCTTGGTAAGTACCTTATGTTGATGTGTGCCCTAGTTCGATTTCCGTCCAGCTAATCCGTTGTTTTGGTACAGATTCTCTGCCTGGAAACAGAGCAAGCTGCGAGGCATTTGCAAAAGCTATGGACCGCGTCGAGATAAACAATTTCCTGGAGAGTATGTATGTCTCTGGGCTAAAAGCCCAAAAGACCACCGTCGACCCTCAAACACTGTCGCTGAGCCCATCTGAGGTTCCTGTGGTGCTGCCAATGCCGCATCACTCGCATCTCGGGCCCGATGGCTCTCCAGTGGTGTAGGCGGGAACTGGCGGAGGCAGTGTCCCTGCTGCGCCAGTGCAGCAGAAAGAGAGGGTGGCTGCCATTAGGCTTGGGACGAAGGAGAGGGCGGCGGCCGCAAAGGGGCCAGTGACCATTGCGGGGTTGGAGCCGCAGACGGGAGCATTCCTTGTCGCCGCTGGTGTGACTCGGGTGGTACACCAGGGGAAGCGGCGACAAAATGATCCGGTCGACGAGGTTGACGCGGTTGATGTGGAGACCATTAGGGTCCATCAGCGGAAGAAGGCAAGGCAGGCCCCCTCGAAGGCGACATTGACCGCTGGGCCAGAGGTGCCGACGAGCGACCTCGACTCGTTTGCCGCATATGCTAAATTTTTGACTGAGCCTGAGTGGGAGTTTATTTTCCACCTCTGCGAGCGGCTCGGGTTTGGCGGCATGGAGGGGATTGTGCGCTCAACCGCCGTTAACCAATCGTTCTTCTGCTCGGCATTTGGACATCTCTCGGTTAGGTTGCACGAATTGTTCCTGGGGGCGTCGGCACAGCCCCAGGTTGAGTGGGAGCTCAGGGAGGAGATCAAGGGCCTCCACAGGGAGCTGGGGGAGGCCAAGGACAGACTGGCGGATGATACGCCCAAAATAGACGCTCAACTTAACCCTGCAAGATGTAGTCGTTAGCAATATAGAGTAAGCAGGGATCGTTCAAGCCGGGGATTGAGGGTAACTTTATAATTCACACAAAAGAAAAACAAACTAAGTTAAACTAACTAAAGCACAAAACAAATAACAAAACTAAGAAAAAGAAAAACGTCAAAGAGGGAAAAAGATGGCAGGACAAGATGGGGATAGAAGGGTGTGTTGCAATCCTAAGTTGAAACAGATTTTGGGTTTTTATGTTCCTACGAAAATAAAAGGAAAATAAGAAAGCAAAAATGAATTTAGAGTTTGAAAAACAATATGGAGAAGACATTAGAGACTCGGAAATCCACCACCAATTATTTTCGAACAATGTTAAGTTAACCTAGTTTCAATTACTAAGGCGTGAACAGAAACCAACCAAGAAACAAGTCGGAGTAGATCATGTCACTTATTAATGTTTCCCTAATTACTTAGTCAACGTGAACGCACAGTAGCTAAGCCTATCAAACATGCAATCAAGGTATAGAACGCTATCCTATCAACAACACATATAGCGTCAACACATTTGAAGCATTAAGATCTCATGGAAACGATTGGTTATAGAGTTGCAGTGTAGTGTGGAATACCTACCTAGCATGCTCTTCTAGTTGTTTAAACATCATCTTTTGTCCAAAGCCTTGCATACTTGTGGATTAGAAAACAAGACGATTAGGTGAATTATTTTCTAAACCTAGCTCCAATTACATGCATATATCCTAAGTGTCGACCCGAAGAACATAAACACATAAAAGTTTTCAATCAAGTAGAAATAAACAACCTACTCACACCAAAGATCAAGAAACTAGAATTAAACAAACATATGTTCTACATAATTGGGGCTTCAAACCTCGCCCCTAACAAAAAGTAACTAGCCACACATCGTCAGAGATAAACAACCAATCCACACCAAAGATCAAGAAACTAAATTTAAACAAACATATGTTCTACATAATTGGGGCTTCAAACCTCGCCCCTAACAAAAAGTAACTAGCCACACATCGTCTTAAATTCAACAATTAAAAACATGAGTATTAGATTACAAGATGATAAAAACCATAAAAGGGAGAGTATGAGAGCAACGAATTCACTTTTAGGCTGCCCTGGACGCAGGCACTTCTTCAAGATGGTTCACGGCAGAAGCTTGATGGAGGATGGATGGTGATGTGCACGGTTTTTGCTCTTGAAGACTTGGGAATTTTAGACTTTGTGTACTAGGGTTTGGGAGCAGAAGATGGCGCTGTAGGATGGTTTTCTTCAACGTGTTCAGAGCCTCTATATATATACAATACACAGCCCAAGTTTCCTTTTCCAATTTTGCTTCGAAAACCACCCCTAGTTGCTTAAGGATTACTCTACTTGGTGCATAATTAAATGATTTTCAAGCCTTAATAATCTTCCCAAAATCTTGAGGAATCATTCTAGGACTCTCCTTCATATTTGCAGCAGCAATAACCTTCCAAAAAAGCCCTGGAAATCCATCCAAAGAAGAATCTAGGCCAAAATGCCCTGTTTTGACTATGATTCAATTTATGTCTCTGAAGCTTCCTTCTTGGACAAGGAACAACTTTGTCTTGACAAGTTTCTAGATGGTTCTTGACTCCCACGTGTTCTATAACATCATATCTTCTAGATTGATCAACAACTTTCTGGAAGAACTCCAAGAAAATTGCCGGAAAAGATCTCCCAAAAAGCTTCGTGAAAAGCTGACAGTTTCTGCCTTATCGGGAAGCCTACTTTGCGCTTGGTTTCCTACTGTCTCGTTGATACTTCTGACCAGTTCTTTGGCTCTTATTGAAGTATAACATCATGTCTTCAAGGTTAGCTGGCCATTTCTGCATAGGTGCAGCTGGGAGAATGCAAGAATGTCTCCTCAATACGGTTCCCAGAAAGCTGATTCTGAAACTGCAGTTTTCTGCTTTGCAGCAACTGTTTTGCACAACGATTTCCGTGGACTTCCCTTGTAATTTCTGGCCAAATGGTTAATCAAACTTGGTCCTTTGCATCAGTACTTCACGATCCATAACTCCATTGCTCCTTTAAGCTCTTATTTCTCTTGAACTACTTCACGAACTACCTAAAAAGAAAACAAAGTTAAAACTGACTTTTTAAATGAAATAGCTAAGAAAAGTATAAAGGTTTCACATTATATTTATCGCATTTATGCTCCTATCAGCGGATGTGGAGCGATGCCTGGACAAAGCAGACTATGATGCAGTGGATGCCCGTGGTAAATTGGTTGTCGCTGTTGAGCGGGACCTAGAGCGGAATGACCTTGTCTCCAAGCTAGAGCAAGATATAGCCTTTCTGCGGGATCGTGTGGAGGCTAAGGATATGAAATTTGAGATTCTTCAGCGGGAAACTGCCGCCAGGTCCGCTGAGGTGAAGAAGTTGGAGAGCGAGGTTGCTCGCCTGCGAGCTGAGGGGGAACGTGCGGCGGTCGCCGCTGTGGCGACATTTAAGCAGTCGGCGGAATATAAAAAAGCCATGACCGAGACGGTAAAGGCCGGTACCATGGCCAATGTGGAACTGTTGAACCAGAAGGGCGCCATCGATTGGGTCAAGGCTTCTCAGCCTGCAGGGCCATTAGGTCAGAATGCGCCGCCTGCGAGGGATGTGGTTCCTGTGGAGGTTGAGGCTGCCCGCTCAGGTAGCGGTGATAGCGGTATGCGTCCGGCAGACGATTCTCAGCGAACCCCACATCCTACTCAGTCTGAGGTTTCCCGTGCTGGCTTTCTGGCCACCCACACCCGCGCTGATGGTACCATTATAATGCTGAGCCCTACCGCTCATGGGTCTGATCAGACAAGCCGTCAGTCCGAGCAACAACCGTTGCCAGAGGGCGAGGCTACCGCTGATGCCCCTCAGCCATGAAGATGACTCCAGCACCTGAAGTAGTGCCGCTGAGGCTTTTGTCTTTCTTTTTTTTTTCCGCCACTAAGGCCTATTGTAACTGAACAATATTCTTGGGCGGGGAATCCCGACCTTTAATATAAAGTTGGTGTTTTGCTTGAGATTTTTTCAAGTGTGGATGCCTTTGCTGATTGTATTGTTTGAATACTTATGAACCGCTAGAGTTTTGACTGCTGTTTTGTGACTCAATGAAACATTAAAGGGATTAAAATTGTTCCAAGTGCACGATGTAGCGGACGTAGTCTGCCGAATATTATTGGCGTTGCTTGTTGATTCTTGTGCTTGGGCCTGGTGACAATGGTTTGAATAATTTCTCGTTTCATTGATAGCTGATATGTCAGCATTTACAAAAAGCGGGGTTGTACCCGTTGGGTAGCTTCCCTTAGCTAAATATTGTGTCAAAAATTTAGCTAAGCCAAGATGCTCTAGGGTAGCGGTATGACTACTTGTAGTAATACCGAAGGTGTTCGGTATTCCAAGGGTGGGTCGTTGTGACACCATCCTTGTCCATCAGGTAGAAGGTGCCGGGGCTAGTGACTTCCACAATTTTGTATGGACCTTCCCAAGTTAGGCGGAGTGTCGTTGGTGGTGGAATGACTTCCTTCATTACCCAATCCCCCAGTTGGAGGTTTCAGGCCTTGACCCTGGCGTTGTAGAAACGTGATACCCGTTGCTTGTTTTGCAGATTGTGCAAATGGGCCTTGTGTCGTTTTTCCTCTAGGAGGTCCGTATCAAGGTTGACGCCCTCGCCCTTGGTCTCGGGGCAGTAGCCCTCGACCCTAGCGGTAGGTTGGGTTACCTCAATAGGTAGGACGGCCTCAGTTCCGAACATCATGCAGAATGGTGTTTCGCCAGTGGCGGAAGTTGGGGTAGTTCTGATGGCCCATAGAACTTCCGGAATCTTCTCTGCCCATAAACCCTTGGAATCGTCGAGTTTATTTTTGAGCAGTTTTTTGAGTATCTTATTTGCTGCTTCGACTTGGCTGTTAGTTTGGGGGTGATCGACAGATGTAAAACTCATCTTGGTGCCTAAGTTAGCGGTGAAAGATATGAGTTCCTTGTTGTTGAACTGCGTGCCGTTATCTGTGATGATGGTGTGGGGGACACCATAGCGGCAGTAGATGTTCTTCCAGAGGAAATGAGTTACCTTGGCGGTGGTTATTGCCGTTAGTGGTTCTGCCTCAATCCACTTGCTATTGTAATAAATGGCAACAATGATGTACTTGAACTGGCCTTTAGTGATTTGAAATTTGCCCATCAAGTCAAGGCTCCACGTTGAGTGAATCCATGGGCCAATGAAGATCGACAGTGGTTCCGCCGGGGCATGTGGGAGATCAGCATATTGTTGACATTTGTGGCAAGATCTTGATATCCTCCTAGCGTCGTCGCCTAGGGTGGGCCAAAAGTAGCCTTCTCACATTGTATGGTTGCCCAGGGACCTGGCGCCTGAGTGGTTGCCACATTCTCCGCCTTGTATCATTGCCAGAACGGCATTCCCCTCCCCTGGGGTTAGACACCAGAGGTTGGGGTGGGTGAACCCCTAGCGGTAAAGCTTGCCATTCTGAATGTTGTAGCGGGTTGCTCTCCACTTGAGCTGTCGTGCTTCGACCATGTCCTCTGGAAATGTTCCATTACGCTTGTATTTGATTATCTCATTCATCCAACTGGGATTGACCTCTATGTTGAAGATTTCCGCTAGGGTTTTTGTGATGCTAGGCCTGTCAAGACATTCCACCCTTGTGTCCGCTGGACTTTGTTGTGGTTGAGAGGTTGCTAATCTTGGCAGGAAATCAGCCTTGACGTTCTTTTCTCTGGGGATCTGAGTGATAGTGTGAAATTTAAATTTTTTGAGGAGTGTCTTGACGTACCCCAAGTATGCCTCCAACTGTTGGTCTTTGGCCTGGAAATTGTCGTTGACCTGGTTGACGACTAATTGGGAGTCGCTGAATATGTTGTCGTTGTCAGCTCCTGAGTTGATGGCGAGGAGTAAGCCGGTAATGAGCGCTTCATATTCCGCCATGTTGTTTGAGGCTTTAAAATTGAACTTCAACGCATATTCCAAGTTCAGTCCCCCTGGCCTTGGCAAGATGACTCCTGCGCCGCTGGCCTTGGCATAAGAGGAGCCGTCCACGTGCAGGTTCCAGTCTGATTGTTGGGGGGCTGGTTCCTCGGCTGTTATCATTGCTGTGCTGGGCTCTGCCTCTATGTTGAGTTCATCCTGACTCTTAGTGAGCTCAGCAATGAAATCCACCACCGCCTGGCCCTTCATGGTGGTTCTTGGTTTGTAATTGATGTCGAACTTGCTGAGCTCAATGGCCCATTTGCTGAGACTTCCCGAGTGCTCAGGGTTCTGTATTACTTGCCTCAGCGGTTGATTCATTAAGACATGAATTGTGTGGGCCTGAAAGTACTGGCAGAGGCGCCTAGCGGCGACGATGAGTGAGAGAGCGAGCTGTTCCAGGGGTGGATATCTTGTTTCGGGCCCCTTCATGCCTCTGCCAGCATAGAATATGGGGAGCTTATCTTGGCCCTCCCGCCGGACAATGGCGTGGCTTACCGCTGTCTATGATACCGCTAGGTATATATATATAATGTCTCCCCCTGCAAAGGAATAAAGAGGAATGGAACTGCTGCCAAGTATTCTTTCAGGCTCTAGAACACCGCCTCGCATTCTGGGTTCCAGTCGATGACTTTCTTGTGGGTTGTTTTCAGGACTTTGAAAAATGGGAGACATCTGTCAGTGAGTCTGGAGATAAACCGAGAGAGGGCGGTTAGTTTGCCCTGAAGACTCTGAACGTGCTTCTTCCATTTTGAGGCCTTCATGTTGAGGATGGCTTGCACCTTGTCAGGGTTTTGGCCTCTGTGCCCCGTTCACTGACTACGTAGCCTAGGAATTTGCTGGCGGTGACTCCGAAGAAGCATTTTTCTGGATTAAGGCGCATACCGTAGGCCAAGAGAATGGCGAATATTATCATAGGGTTTGCCACGTGTCCGCTGGCCTTTATGCTTTTTACCAACATATCGTCCACGTAGACCTCGATGATTTTTCCCAGATGTTCAGCGAACATAGCATTCATCAACCCCTGGTAAGTTGCACCGGCGTTCTTCAAACCGAACGGCATGACATTGTAGCAGTATAGGCCCTTGTCGGTGGTGAAGGAGGTGCACTCCTAGTCACCGGGGTGCATCTTGATCTGGTTGTAGCCGGAGAAGGCATCCATCATGCTGAGTAGCTCGTGCCCAGCGGTTGCATCGACCAGTTGGTCTATGCGAGGTAGTGGGAAACTGTCCTTGGGGCTTGCTTTGTTGAGGCCTTTGAAGTCGACACACATTCACCACTTTCCGCTGGGTTTTTTGACGATGACCAAGTTGGAAATCCACTGAGGGTAATTTACCTGGCTGATGAATCCAATGCTCTGGAGCTTGGCAACCTCCTCTCCTATAGCACGGTATATCTCTTCATCAAAGGCCCTCTGCCGCTGCTTGGTAGGGTAGGTGGATGGTTTGATACTTAATTTTTGAGTGAAGATCTAGGGGAAGATGTCTGGCATGTCAGCGTAGGACCATACAAAGACGGCGGCGTTGTCAAGTAGAAACTGGGTGAGTTCAGCTGTTACCTCTGGGTCTAGCTGAGCCCCGACATGGATTGTCCACTCAGGGTTCTTGTCAGAGATGCTGATAACCCTTAAGGATGTCTCCGGGTTGACGAGCTCCTTTTTGACATACTTTTTCTCAACATCTCTGGGGTCTTCAAAGATATCTGGTGCCGCTGCATGATTTCTCAGTATTAGGATTTCATGGCGGCGTGCTGATCGCGCCACGGTTGTGGAATAGCACTCTCGTGCCAGTTGTTGGCTTCCCCTCACACAGCCTGTTCCATTGGGAGTGGGGAACTTCATGAGGAGCATGTACCCGGCGATGATGCACTTGAGTTTGTTAAGTGTCGGTCGATTGATGACGGCAATGTATGAACTGAAACAGTCCACAATGATGAATTCCGTGTGGATCTCCCCCGTTCGTGGACTGGCGCCGATAACTAGTCGCATATAGTCAGAGCCCAATGGATGTGTGACGTCACCGGAGAAGCTAAGCAATGGCTCATGATCCTGCAGAAGTTTTTTGTTTCGCCGGAGTTTGTAGTAGCACTTGTTGAAGATGACATTTACAGCGGACCCGTTGTCGACAAGGATCCTTCCCACTGACCATTTATCGAGAACGGCATCAATCAAGAATGGATCGTAGGGGGGCAGATGTACTCCGCGCTCTTCCTCCTTTGAGAAGGTAATAGGCCCCCATCCAGATTTGGGGAGCTTAGCGGATATTACACACCTCCCTTGGGTGGTTGGCATGTGCATAGCGCTTCTTTGCTCTGTGAGACATATTGGTGATTGGAGCGCCACTGTCGATGGTGTTGATGCGGCCCAAGGGCTCAATGCTTGCGATCACGAGCGGTGGTTGGTGCACCTTGAATTGTTCCATCTTTCCATCTCGGTATAATGTCTCGATGGCTGTTCTGAGGGCGTTGCAATTGTTGGTGTTGTGGACGCTGTCCTCGTGATATTTGAACCACTTTCCTGTGTTTCTGGGCTTTCCCACCCGTGGGTATTTTCTTGGGGGTGGTGGCGGGATCTGGTTTTTGTACTGATCGTATATTTCCTCGTATGACGCCTTGAGGACAGTGAACACTGCGTACCGCTGGGATGACTCCTTTGGTTTATTACGGTGATCTCCCTGGAATGAGCGGTTATCCTTGGTGTAATGTTGATCCTTCTGCCGCTTGCTCTGTTGCCACTCTCTCTTCTTATCAGTTAGCAGAGCAGCAGAGGTTTTGCTAGCGGTTTCCTGATGGCTGGCGGATGGTTGGGTGGATTTTACAGGTGTTGGTGGTGATGGGGGGGGGGGGTTTCTCCATATGTGATGAATTCTGCCTGTGAATGGATGACAGCCTCGCTCATGACATAGTCGTAAGTGGCGTCTGGATAGTTGTAATTGAGGTGATAGAGAAATGGTCCCTTGAGGAGTCCCTGCTTGAAAGCTACCAGCGCCATTGTCTTATCCAGATCGAGGCACTGGGATGTTGCCGCTCGCCACCTGGTGACAAACGCCTTCAATGTCTCCTCTGCCCCCTGCTTGAGGTTGAATAGCTGAGATGTATTGTGGTTTCCGGCGGCCAATAGGATAAACCGAGAGAGGAAAGCATTTGATAGTGCATTGAACGAGTTGATGGACCCCGGCGGACACTCAAAAAACCAACTCATTGCCTCACTATCCAGTGTTTCGCTGAACAAATGGTAGAGGGTAGCTTCATCGAAGCCCTTGTTATTGGTGACTTTTTTGAAGGTGTCCATATGGACAAAGGGGTCAGTCATGCCGCTGTAATGTGACATCTTTGGTGTTTTTGCATGTGCCGGGCGGATGGCATGCAGGAGCCTGGCGGTGAGTGGTCCTGGTCTGGATGCAAAGAGTGGATTTTGTATTGGAGCTGGGGCGCCTGCCTTGGCCCAGATTAGCCTTTGTTCTAATTGTTGCATCCGCTCCAGTATTATGGCGGTTATGTCTCCATCGGGTCCCTTCTGGATGCTCCGCTGAACCAGCTCTCACCTAGGGAGAGGCATATTACCCTCGGTTCTGGCCCTGATTGTAGAGCGGCTGGCATGCGGCTATGACTCCGCCTCCAGCTCCAACATTAGTAGGGGTTCTGGAGGTGGTCCCATTCCTCGTAGTTCTGGTGGGTTCAATGGTACCTGCATCTATATGATTGGTCCATGTACCTATCCGCCGGTGATGGGCTGACTGCGCCTAGTGCTCCGCGACTACTCGCTTTGCGCTGGGTTGGAGTTTTCTTCCAGTGCCTTTTTCATATCGTCAAATTTTGACATCAGCGTGGCCACCTGCTTTTGGGCCTCGGCCTTATCTCTGCTCTCCTGCTCGCACTTTCGATTCGCCTTGTGAAGGTCCACTTGTGCCAACTCATAAATAGCGACGAGGTCCTGCACCGGAGGGCAGCGGCCGCTCGGCTGAGCCTTCATTGTAATTTGAGTTGGCGGATTGATCCGCTTGCTCCTTAGCGTTTCCCCCGCTACCGTTAGTCATGGTGGATGTGGTGGGTTGGCCTCTTGTTCAAGGATTCCCACAGACGGCGCCAATGTTGATGTTTAAAAGTTCAGCGGTAGCTAAACCTTTACTAACGCTGGTCCGATGGGCGGACCGCTACCAATGATACTAAGAGTTCCTGCTACCTGTCAAGTAAAATACAGAGGGGCATCAAAGGGAGACCGCGCTGGGCAGTCTTCTCTTCTCCAATGCCTAAGTTAGTCAATGTATTTATATTGACAAAGTAACAGTAGCTAGGAAAGTATTAGATGCGTAATTAATGAGAAGAGAGGAGATGACCTTTTACAGATGAGGACAAAGCTGATCTTCTCCATGTTTACGATGTGGGACTGACATGGTTCAGTCCCCAGCTTCTGGAGCTTCTGATGCTGTCTTAGCGTGGCGCATGGAGGAGCGTTAGTGGTGATCTGGGGGCAAGTCAGGGCTTAGGCGGTAGCCTGCTTGGCTATGTTCCCGTAGGTCACTCCTTTGGCGGGAGTTGGTACAGCTAGTGGTAGCATGAGCGTGGCTCATTATAGCTAATTATGCTTGCAAATGCCTATGTAAGTACAGTGAAAAAAAAAAAAAAAAAAAAAAAAGGTGGTTCGGTGGAATATGCAACCTCCTTAATTTTGTTTTGTCATATTGTATTGGTGATCTTTTAGGCCTTCCTCAGTTTTCTTTTTGCTAATTTTTTTGTTATATTGTTCGTTGTTTCGAGAAAGGTTTCGATTCGGTTCCCCTCACTTGTACATATTAAGCTAAATATGAACTGATGTGTTATCGTCTGCATTGATGTGGCAGGATGAGCCTCTTCACTTCATTCTTGATCAACCAATGTCGACAAGGCAGAGGTGTATGCTTTTCCTACAATTAAATAATTGGATTAATTTCATTTTACCTCCCTAACCTTTACATATTAAATCAGTTATGCCCATGTACTTTTAATTTCATCACATGTAACCTTGTGCTCTCCAATTTAATCAAACTTGTGATTTTATTAGTTTTTTTTGTCAATTATTTCGTAAATTAAAAATGTGGTTCTACCGGGCTCTTTTGTAGGATGATGATTTACAAACGTGGAATGCAAAATTATATTGTAAGTGAGGAGAATTTCAAACTATATTACACAATAGTTAACAAAAAAATAAGAATTGGACAAGATTGATTGAATTGGTAAGTATAGGGACACCCACGATGAAATTAAAAATGCAGGGGCACAAGTGATTTGGGGTATAAAAATCAAGGAAGTAAAATGAAATTTGCTCTAAATAATTACATAAAAAAAAATCAGTTTGAAGAAAAGAATAAAATATAATATAAATTTTTGAATATTTAGGTGAAGACCATAAATGTACAATTTTTTAATATTTTTTATTCAAGACCATAAAGACACATTGACCAAAACAAATAACATAAGAGTTTGTTTAGATGAGGAAAAAAAATGATGGAATTTAATTGAAAGTGAGGATTTCATAGTTCCTAGAAAAAAATTCCCTCATTTGGCATTCTCATATTGGAAATTTTAAATTTCTCTGTGGCAAAAAAACGAAGGAATTCATTCCTCTCTTTTGGAAAGTCAAGGTATTATTGCTCTCACTCTCATCTATTCTAGCTCCAAACTTACAATGCTTCTAAGTTCTGAAAGTAACATTGAAATGTACAGGGAGTATAGTGGGATTATAAGGAATGTTAGTGCTGGAGTTACACAGAATGAAGCAAAACTACCAATCTTTAGTTTAAGGAGTATATAGCTGCTACAAACAATTTATCTCAAGCTAATAAACTTGGAGAGGGAGGATTTGGCTCTGTTTATAAGGTGCCATTGACTCTTCATAAATTTGATAACGTCTTTTACTTTAACAATTTCCCTCATATTGGTTCTCTTTGTCACAGATTTACTTTCTTTGATAGAGGATTTTGCCTCAAAATCAAGAAGTAGCCATAAAGAGACTATCAAATAAGTCCGGACAAAGATATTAGGAGTTCATGAATGAGTTAAAACTTATAGCCAAGCTTCAACATACAAATCTTGTTAGGCTCTTGAGTTGCTGTATTGAAGAGGAGGAATTGATATTGATCTATGAGTACATGCCCAATCGAAGTTTGGACAAATTTTTGTTTGGTATGTGATTATACTGAAGATTAATTAATTTTTGATGATATTGGTGATTTAGTTACGATTGTTAGTCATTCTTCATTGTTTGTCCAATAAGATCCATCTGAAAACATAAGATTGGATTGGAGTAAACGTTTTCAAATCTTACAGGGTATTGCTCAAGGGGTACTTTATATCCACAAGCACTCCAGATTGAAGATCTTTCATAGGGATGTAAAAGCTAGTAATGTTTTGTTAGATGGAGAAATGAATCCCAAAATTTTCGACTTTGAAATGGCAATGATTTTCGACATGAATCAAACCAAAGCAAACACCAACAAGGTTGTTGGAACGTTATGTATTTGTCGCACATGATTTCAATCATTTATATATCACAAAGTCACTAATATTTCTCATTTCTCTATAACTGATTCCTGTAGTGGTTACATGTCTCCCGAGTAGCTTTAATCATAAACCTCATGAACTAAAAGTCAAGTTTTTGGCTAGAAGAAAGAAGGGGAATTATATATATATATATATATATATATATATATATATATATATATATATATATATATATATATATATATATATATATATATATATATATACAGTCCTTCTTGGCTAAGGACATCCTTACCTAAGCTTAGGTACGGATTTCTAATTTTTGGCCCACTTTTCAATCACATATTAACATCTTAACCATTCAGTTTTTAGGTCTTAATGTATAGATCATCTCTGCAAAATTTCAGCCAAATTGATGATCGTTAAGACATTCAAAACTGCAAATTACAACATTGTACACGAAAGGTTCTAGTTTGACAGATTCGGTTCGTTCGTGTAAATTGCAGTTTTGGATGCCTTTACGATCATCAATTTGGCTGAAATTTTGCATAGATGATCTATACACTAGGACCTAAAAACTGAACAGTTAAGATGTGAATATGTGATCGAAAAGTGGCAAAAAACTAGAAATCCGTTTCCTAAGCTTAGGTAAGGGTATCCTTACCTGAGAATGACTATATATATATATAGGATTTTTCTTAGGTGCGGATGACCGAAATTTCGGTATGGATTTCAGGTTTTCACCCACTTTTCGATCATATATTTTGATCTTAACCGTTTAGTTTTTAGGTTCTAATGTATATATCATTTCTACAAAATTTCAGCCAATTTGGTAATCGTTCAGGCATCCAAAACTGCAATTTACACGAACGAACAGAATCTGTCGAACCTGAACCGTTTTTGTACATTGTTGTAATTTGCAGTTTTGGATGCCTTAACGATCACCAAATTGGCTAAAATTTTGCAGAGGTGATCTATATATTAGGACCTAAAAACTGAACGGTTAAAATGTGAAAATGTGATCGGAAAGTGGGGGAAAATGAGAAATCTGTACCATCCGCACGGTACGAACGTCCGCACAGTAGCCGGACTGTGTGTGTATATATATATATATATATATATTTCCCCCTTCCTTTCTTCTAGCTAAAAACTTAACTCTTTTTTTTAGGGCAACGGAAGACTAATCTATTGATTGAAATCATGACGACCTCACTCGGTCAAGCATGAAGGGTACAAGCACCCCTCATATTACAATGCAAGCTCACGAAGAGTACTAAATCCAAAAGAAATCCATACTTGAAAACAAAAATCCTAAAGGAACTGCTGAAAAAGAAAATGCAGAATTGAAAAAACTCCCTAATCCTACACTACCCAAAAATGGAACCAATGTCCTGAACATCTTGACGCCTAAGGACCCTTTGGTGTACGTTGCGACATTCAACACACCCACAACAACATTCTAGGAAACAGATGCAAGACAAAGAGCAGGACAAACCACCCCCAAAAAGCCCAAACTCGACCCAAGTGTGAGAAAAATAGGGGAATTGGCTAAAGACCCAATTCTCTAGGCTGCATCCCTGCATCCCTGCAGCCCAGAAAGGCAGAGGCCCAAGGCCCACTACGCACCTCACACCCAGCAGCCGAATCTGGCCCTTTCGAGAAGCCGCCCGCCACCGCCAAATCAGTTCGGCGGCCTCCCCAGGCAGGAGACCTGGGCAACCATCTCGCCGCCCACCAAAGCCTGTCCTAGCGACTTGTTGCACTAACCGCCGATCCGAACGCTGATCTCTAACAGGAAAGCTCCGACCTCGCTCCTCCTCTTGTCCCGAAACCGTGACCGATCTCCTCCTCTAGTCCCGAAACCGCGACCGATCTCCTCCTCCCCGTAAGCCTGATGCCGACCATGGCCGTCAACCACAACTCAGCCCGAAAGAACTAAACCGGACTCGACCACCGTCTAGCCCAAGATCGAAGTCTCATCCTCCTTTGTCAGGATAACGACGCCAGAGCGCCCTGCTGCAGATCAAAGCCAAGAGACGCCGCCGCACTGCTCACGAAACCTAGGTTTAGGTTTCAGAATCGCTCAAACTTTTTTGGAGCCTTTACCGACTCAATGCGAAAAATGCCAAAAACTTGACTTTTAGTTCATGAGGTTTATGATTAAAGCTATAATTAAATTTAAGTTGCAACTAGGACATTAAAGATGGCAGTAGGGGAGTAAACATATATCAGAATTAAATTATACTTAGAGTCGGACACGGTGATCTACTGTTTGAGAGCCTAACGCATAAATAAAAAACTAATAGGATTTATCACCTACAATAAAATTGAAAATTTTAGTTAATTATATTCTAGCAGTTCAGCTTCATTTTTGTTTTTGTCAATTCATCTCTGAATTAACCGAGAATCGCACCACAAGCGTTGGTTTGGTTTTGGTTAAATCTTTTTCCATTTGAGTTCAGTTCGATATGATTTGTCCATTTTTAGTTTTAAAAAGGCCACTCCTACACACTTCTACAACACTTAAATTTTAGAACTTATCAAGCAATATGAATACGTTTACAGTAATACTATTAAAATTACAGCGGACTTTTTTACCTGGTTCTATTACCAAACAATTATCCTCTTTCACATCTCATTATTCTCACAGTAAAAAATATTTCAACTGTTTTTTTTTTTTTCCTTCTTTTAATATCACAACAAAACCATACTAACCTGAAATCCACACAACAAAAAGATTACAATACTAATACTAGATCAGATTAACAAGATACATAGGGATTTAATTATGTCACAAACATTGGTTTCCTCATTAATCAGTCATATGTCATAATCCAACTTGGAAAATGATATCATATGCTGAGATTGCAGACTAAGGGACAGTGACATACTCCCATCATCAGTTGCACTAGGTACCATGTAGCCCTTCCCTTCACTTCGAATTCCAGAACGCCCAACGGAAATTGGTATACCCCAGCCAAAATCAGCATCATAGATGGGCAATATACACCAGCTATTTATCCCAAGATTAGGACACCTTACATGAGTCCCATGAGCAAGGATCGACAGTTCCTGATGACGCTGCTGAAGTTCAAAGTAGTCGTTTGCTTATCAAAGATAATCATTGTCCATACACACCAAAGCATTGTGAATACAGCTTGCAGCATACCCTATTGGTTTCGATATGAGATCCCCTACTAAGGCTATTGCTGTGGCTCTGAAAACCACATTACCAAAGTAACCAGGTGGCAGAGGGGGTTGTAATCTAGACCTTCCATTTACAGTAAGGTATAATATAGTTTCTTGATCATTAGCAGTTCACGTGCCTTGCAGGCACATCTCCATACATGACCTGCAAACACCTCAAATGTGGTAAACTTGACTGGTAAAGTGTTCATATCATCGCCATTCGCTTTAGTCATGGTTGACATAGCTTTCAAGACATTGAGCTGCTCCCATGTAAATCTAAATTTTGTAACCGTTGTTGCTGCAGTGCTCTCATGCTTATTCGGAGGAGGGAATGCAATGTCGTGATTGTGGTCAGGTAAAGGCTGGGGTGGGTCTCGGGCACGAAGTATTGTCCTGTCCATGCTTGGCCAAATTACAACGTCGATACCACGAGCTATATCAGATCATGTATTTATGAAGTGGAAAGTAGATAATCCACCTGCTACACGATGGTCCACGCGAAGACCAAGTGCCACTCCACCACGTACATTTCAAGTATGTGATCTGAACCAGCAACAAGGGAAAAGAATATATCCCACTGGAATAATCAACGATGGGGATGAGCCCTCTCCCAAATTCAGGAGTGGGTGCAAAATCACCATAGTCACTAATGCAAGCACTGCTATCGGCCACAGAAAACAAGTCCCCCTCTGCATTGCAATCGATTTCGATACGGTCATTCTCTCCCTCGTCCTTTTTCTGCCGTAGGCGGCCAGCCAAAGCGTAAAAGGGCACGAGGGCCTTGCTGAGCGCGTCCTTCGACACGCGCATGTCAAAGATATTGTTGTCCTCGCCTGCACCAGCGATGTTGTTTGTCTTGTAGAAATAAACAAGCGGAGTGTGAGTGTTGGGCATCACCTTATCCAAGTTTGAGATCCAAAGCAACTGCCGAGGAGTCTTCGCTACTGTGGGAGTGGGCAAATTCTGTTGGGCCTGCAATTAAGGCAATTAACTCCTCAGTTAGTATGACGTTAAATTTCAATTATGAATGCGGCGATTATTACGACAATAACTACGCACAATGATTATGATTATAAGTGCACAATGAATGACTATCATAAATACGCAATGAATGACGGTGTTAAGAACGCAATGATTAATTGTTATTAGTGCAGCAATAATTGTCATTATAAGTGTGTAAATAAATGCAGTCATCAAAGCAGAAATAATGGTGGCTTGTTCCCGAAGTAAGTCATCGCCTATATAAAGGAGGCTCGACGTCCAGGTAATCCATCGAATTCCAATTCTCTCTACTCCACTACTAAGAAACATACTGACTTAGTCATCGGAGGGTTTTCTGCAGGTCCCCCCCCCCCCCTTCTCCTCGAGCCGACGGTCAAACTCTAGGTCAACGCTCGAAGGAAGCCTCTCGATTATTCCCGATCAACTCCCGCTCCAGTCCACATTCATTGGTGAGTCAAACTCCTATACGGAATTTTTCGTCACCAACAAGTAGCGCCATCTGTGGGAAACACTTATCCCTAAAAAGTGATGGCGGGAGCTGGCCCTTACGAGATTCTATTTCTGTCACTAAGGACTGGAAGTGATGGAATGCAAGCCCGAAGTGACAAAAGTCTAGGTAACATAGACTAGCATTCTTTCCTTTAATAATCATATTCTGACTTTTTCCTTTTATATTTGAAATATATTTGTGGTCAATGTTGTTGAAATGTATGTGGAAGGCTGGTGGCTAGAGTAAATACCCAAGGCCGGTGGCCAAGGAGAATAAAATGTTGTTGATCAGATTCAAAGGGAAATGGGGGCAATTCCATGTCTCATGCTGAAAATGAATCTTCACCTTGAGGAAAGAATCGAGGCGGCTAGGGTCCGAGGAAAGAATCAAGGTGCCCAGGGCCCGAGGAAAGATTCTGGGCGGCTAGGACGGCCAGGGCCAGAGGAAAGAATCAGGGCTCTTAGAGCTCGAGGAAAGAATCGGGACTGTCAGGGCTCGAGGAAATATTCGAGGCAAGATTTGAAGCAGCCAGAGAATGGAAATTTCCTCTTAGGACGAGTGTCCAAAGAGAAAATTTGGGGGCATTGTGGGAGTGGGAAAATTCTGCTGGGCCTGCAATTAAGGCGGTTAACTCCTCAGTTAGTATGACGTTAAATTTCAGTCATGAATGCTGCGATTATTACGATAATAACTACGCACAATGATTATGATTATAAGTGCGCAATGAATGACTATCATAAATACGCAATGAATGACGGTACGGTCGTAAAAACGCAATGATTAACTATTATTAGTGCAGCAATAATTATCATTATAAATGTGTAAATAAATGCAGCCATCAAAGCAGAAATAATGGCGGCTTGTTCCCGAAGTAAGTCATCGCCTATATAAAGGAGGCCCGACGTCCATGTAATCCATCAAATTCCAATTCTCTCTACTCCACTACTAAGAAACGTACTGACTTAGTCATCAGAGGATTTTCTGCAGATACCCCCCCTTCTACTCGAGCCGCGTCAAACTCTAGGTCAACGCTCGAAGGAAGCCTCTCGATTATTCCCGGTTAGGTCCTGCTCCAGTCCACATTCATTGGTGAGTCAAACTCCTCTACGGAATTTTTCGTCACCAACAGCTGCTGACCTCACTACCGTTGTCTCTCTCATGCTAACGTTGATTGTCATCTTCGATTCCTTGAAATTTCGATGCCCTGGACTTCGACTTCCTGCTCTAATTTATGAGAAAAATTCAGTCATCGTCCCCAGACTATGTTGTCAAGGCCAATTTGATACCCGAACTCTCAAAAGTATCAATGTGATACCCAAAGACCTAAATTGGCATCAACGTGATACTTCCGTGAAAAATTTCTAACGGCTCAGTCTGTTTGCTGACGTGGCAAGCACGTGGGCCCCCCAAAATGTGAAATGACCAATTTACCCATGTTTTATTATTTTTTTCTTTTAATTTATTTTTCTTCTTCTTTTTTATTTTATTTTATTTTTTATAACATAAAGTATCAATTCCATTCCACTAATTTAACAATCCATACAAAGTAATCTCTCAGTATCCAACTCTGCAAATTCTCATCATTCTAGTTCCTAAGACTTCATGTTATAAACAATTAAACCAAACATCTTATCCTCGTCCTTCATATCAACAAGAGCAAAGCTGATCTTTTGTGCTGAAACAGAGATGACCCAAATATGGAGGAATCATCCCACTTCTACAGTTCTCAAATCAAAGCTCCATAGTTCCAATTCTCAATCCAACAAACAAGTATGAATACAAAAAACAATCCAAAGCAGCTATAGTTCTTAGACCCATGATTAACACAGTTTATCCTTCCGATCATTCAATTCTTATCATTCTTGAATTCAGGTTTAACCAACAACCGAAATCGTACTAAGAGGTTTCTTTATGATCAGAAATTAACTTAAGAACATCAATTGATCAATACACCACATCAAACTTCGAACACACACAATAGCATTAAAATCCCCAAAATTCAATTCGTCCAATCATAATCAAAACTGAAAATTGATGGCACAATCATGTTGAGCTCGACAAATAGAGGAACACCAATACCTTATTTATCATTAACAGTTGCCGGAAAACACATAACGTGACCGGAAAACTCATAAACTTCTCCCATTTGATTCTCTCTTTCAAGTTGATGGATGGACACAAAGATACCACAAGCTTCTTCACCTCGCCAAGATGAAGCTACTGCCACCAGTCTCGCTTGCAGCCATGGCTGGAGTCGGAAAATAGGTCGAAGAACCCGAGAAGCTTTCGGGCTTCTATTCTCTGTCACCGGAGCTCGTCTGTGAAAACCAAAGCCACAGGGATGACGGCAACGAACCAGAATATTAATCAAGAGTTTCTACTTTGCTGCTTGAGGAAGAGAACAACCAAGAGTTTAAGGCTCTTCGATTGAAAACCCAGAAAGTAAAAGCCCAAACAGATAGATTAGAACCTTGCTCCGTCGTCTTCGAACTCGTCTCCGCCACCTCCTCCGAGCCTCCCGGCGGCTGGTCCTCCCTCCACAAGCTCTCCATATTCTGCCCTGGCCTCCTCCACTCCAGCGTCCTCTTCGAGAATTCTAATTTCGGCCTCAATCCCAATCAGCCCGATGATATTTGATGTTCTGCTTCTTTTTAATGTGAACACACCAAATAACAATCACAAACCCAATAACCAGAACATCAACCATCCTCAATATCACACACCCAGAATTTACCACAATAAAAGGGATATCTTCACAAATGGTTATGAACTTTAGGCATTTCTACACTTTGATGTACCAACTTTCATAACTATCAGAATGGTGTAACAAGTTTGCTCCAATCTTTCATTTTGGTGTACACAGTTAAATTTTCGGTTATCTTTGCCAAAAAAAAATTTCCTTTATCTTTCCTTTAGCTTTTTTTTTTTTTTTGTAAAAATAACGGAAAATTTAACGGCGTACACCAAAATGAAAGATTGGAGCAAACTTGATACACCATTCTGATAGTTATGAAAGTTGGTACACCAAAGTGTAGAAATGCCTAAAATTCATACACCATTTGTGATGTTTTCCTACAATACAAAAACTGATCTTTAGCAGCAAAATGATGCACTGGCGAGGTCTATTGTGAGTTGGAGTGGGAGGAGGTAGTGTTGGGAAGAAGAAGAAGAATCGGAGTTGGGAGAGAGAGTTTTGTTCATGTTTTTTTTTTTTATTAGTTAGTATTGAAAGACTATTCTGCCCTTGATAAAAAAAAATTAGAGCCCACGTGCTTGCCAAGTCAGCAAACAGACAGAGCCGTTAGAAATTTTTGACAGAAGTATCACGTTGATGCCCATTTAGGTCTTTGGGTATCACATTGATACTTTTGAGAGTTCGGGTATCAAATTGGCCTTGGCAGCATATAGTCTGGGGACGGTGACTGAATTTTTCTCTTAATTTATATAGCCAAGCTCTTGCTACCTTCTTGGGTTGGGTTAGGAATTTTTTCATTCAATGAACAAGGGCTGAAATTATTGTGAAATAATATTGAGGAAAAAGGCTAGAATTATTGTAACCCTTTTCACTTTAGGAACAAAGCCATTAAAAGATGGGTAAAAATTCACCAATGGTGTCTGAACACTTAGGGGACTTTCAGAATGATACCTGAACTTACAAAGTTATCAATGTGATACTTGGACTCATTTTTTCGTATCATCGTCATACCTACGACCAATTTCCGTCACGGAGCCGTTGAAAATGATCACGTGACGTGCATGTGACTGAATTTCAAAGGGAAAAATTGTCTATTTATGTCTGAAACAAAAAGAAAAAAAATTAAATCATCATGCGTTCTTAAACAGTTAAACCCAGATCAGAATTTGGCCAAAGAAAGAAACCCAGATCAGAAGAATTAGTGTTTCCTTGAGCAAATAAAGTATCATTGTTTCATTTCGATTCCCTTTGCTTGAAGTCTGAGATTGTTTGTCATCAAAGCTTCGTCCTTCTGATCTCTGCTGTTTGAGGTGATTATCTCTTTGAATTTCAGTCTGATCCCATACCGTTGGAAAAGTGTTTGTGAGATAATCACCAATTGCAATTGGAGTCAAATTCTTAGCCACCAATTGCAACAAGTAGCTGATTGGAGCTCGATTCTTCATCAAAGGTCATGAAGCCGCCACCAATGTCGACGGTCTAATAACAGCAATCAATGGTTCCGTCAAATTTCCATCTCTGAGAGACGACAACGACCATGAGGGATGTTGGGGGCGTTGGGCCTTGTTTAGTTGCCGGCTTGCCGGAATTACAGACTTACAATGATATGGCTGGGACGCTTTTTTTGTTTTTTGTTTTTTTTTTTTTGGTTCTAGATCTGGTGGTGAATGAAGCTCAAGGCTTAATAATCAGTTTTGGAAATAGGATCGCTCTTTAGCTTTTTGCTTTGTTTAATCGAACTGAGGCTCAGCTATTCAACCCATCCTTTACGAGCAAGATTGTATTTTATTGGTTTATTCAATATTAATGGATATGAAGAGAGATGAGGTGACACTACTGAGGTGTACATGTATGTGGGTAATGATTTTGATCAATTTCCAATTATAATCTGAAATTTGGAATTGATATTATCTTCAGAGAGAGTTACCAACAACCTCTCAAGGTCAGCCTCTCAAATCAGACATGTTGGGTCTGGGCAGATAAGTTCCCGTAAACTGATAGAGACCAAAGAATCTAATGACTGGCTTGATGTTGATGACATTGTGAATAGATTGTGAAAGGTTTCTTTAATGAGTTTAATCTGAATTATGCTATGGGGACTATGATTGTACATATCATCATATGATTATGTAGTTACTGGGTATCAATGTGTTTGAGATCCTGATGGCTCTATTCAGGAGGAAGAAGAAGTCGAAAAAGAAGAAGAAAGAAAGAAAGAAAGAGAGAAAGAGAGAGAGAGAACAAAAAAAAAAAAAACCCAATATTTTTTAGGGTAAATTAGTCTTTTTGTCCTCATTTAGTGCTTCACGTGCGTCACACGTTGTCATGCTAACGGCTCCGTGACGGAAATTGGTCGTAGGTATGACGGTGATAAGAAAAAATAAGTCTAGGTATCACATTGATAACTTTATAAGTTCAGGTATTATTCTGAAAGTCTCGTAAGTGTCCAAACACCATTGGTGAATTTTTCCCGAAAAGATGACTGAAATAATGATAACTGCTCGAAAGAGGACTTTACAATTGATTGGTGTTGGATTTGTTAGGTGATGCGAAACCAGTGGATACAATGGTATCTACTGGTGATGATATGATATGTCCTATGGCGCTTAGCGTTCATATCAAACAAGATTGCAATAATTTTTAGTATATATAATTGATTACATGATATGGTCTGGTTCAGGTTTTGCCTGAGGCTTCATGTAAAACGAGATCGTATAGAAATTAGGAAATGAAGAAAAAGTTGAGAATTGCCAACAGGTTATAGTCGTTGGGAGAATACGTACCTCTCAGTCCAGGAAATGTACCGTAGCCAGACAAACTAGCTCTCTGTATTGTACGCTCAATGAAGATTGGGTTGCATGCCTTATTATAATGCTCAGTGCTTCTACTTAAGTGGTCACGGTTTACACAAGCAGCGAGTATACAGATATTTTCGTTGTTTAGCTGGACTACATTTTCTCATTAATTCTACCTCCCGGTCTCTCATCGGATTCATCCATACGAGGTACTAGATCTGAATCAAAGATAAGAATTATTGGTGTACCCTTTTGGGAAATACAGTGAAAAACCATTTGAGCTTTGAAACATCATGGAAAAGGACGAACTCGCATTGATTGAATGAGGCCAGTTGTATCTAGGATCCACTCCAATTGATTGAATCACAATCAGTTGTTTGTGATATATATATATATATATATATATATATATATATATTGATGAAACTTAATTACCCTTAATATCAAATTAAAAGGCATTTTGAGGCCTATAAATATTTTGAGGCGGTTTCTACAAGCTAGATTAAGTACCAAGCGGGTGTTACTTTTTTTATTTAGAGTCAAAAGTATTTTAACTTTATAAGTGTAGACCTTAAATTATTTGTCCTTAAATTTTTAATTTTATCATTTGTGTCATTATACACATCGATTTGATCAATTATAACTAATCATTATTTAACCCATTAATTTATCATGAATTGGTGACATAATGAGCTCAAGTGTGACACTGGGTTAAGAAATACCGCATTTTACATGATCAACGCTAAAAATTAACATGACTAGACTGATCACGTCAACTACTCATAGAGAAACTAACATATATGTAAACAAATTAGAAATTCTAGTGCACAAACAAATTAACTGTAAAATTCAAGGAGATAAAACAAATTTAACCTTTAAATTTATTTGTTCATAAGAAACAAGATATCTCTTTTCAATTGAAATTAGTCATAAAATACAGCCAGGGGAGTCTACAAGAAACTCCATACACAACAAAGCTTACATCAATACTCGATCGAATTAACAAGACATAAAGTGGAATCCCATTTATTGGCCAAAAAAAGAAAGGGGAACCCCATTACCATAAACAACCCTCTGAATGGTTTTCCTCATTAGTCAGTTATATGTCATAAACCAACTTGGAAAACGTGTTCATATGCCGAGAATGCAGATTGATGCACAGCGATAAACCATAATTAGTTGCACTTGGTATCATGTATGCCTTCCCTTCACTTGGAATTCCAGCACGTCCCATGAAACTTGGTCGCCCCCACCCAAAATCAGCATCATAGAGGGGCAGCGTAAACCAGCTAGTTATCCCAAGATTAGGGCACCTAACATGAGTCCCATGAGCAAGGCTTGACAAATCCTGATGACGCTGCTGAAGTTCAAGATAGTCGAGTGCCGATCGAACATAATCATCGTCCATACGCACCACAGCATTGTGAATGCAGCTTGCTGCATACGATAATGGTTTTGATATAAGATCCCCTGCTAAAGCTGTTGCTGCGGCTCTGAAAATCACATTACCAAAGTAGCCAGGTGGGAGTGGGGGTTGCAATCTGGTCCTTCCGTTTACAGCAAAGAATAAGTTGGTTTCTTGATCATTAGCTAGTTCACGTGCCTTGCAGGCACATCTCCATACATGACCTGAAAACACCTCAAATGAGGTATACTTGATTGGTAAAGTACTCATATCATCTTCTTCCTCTGTAGAGGTCGACATAGCTTTCAAGATGTTGAGCTGCTCCCTAGTAAATGTAAGAACCGAGACTACTGTTTCTACCCCAGTGCTTTCATGTTGATCGTGGTCATTAGGAGGTTGGTATACAATGTGGTGATTGTGGTTGAGTATAGTCCGAGGTGGGTCTCGAGCGCGAAGTAATGTCCTGTCGATTGTTGGTGGGATTGCAAGGTCCAGACCACGAGCCATATCAGACCATGTATTTATAAAGTGAAGAGCAGATAATCCATCTGCTAAGTGATGGTCTATGCGAACACCAAGTGCCACTCCACCGCATTTTAAATATGTGATCTGTACCAGCAACAGAGGATAAGAAGATATCCCGCCGGAATAATCAACGGTAGGGAGAAGCCCTCTCCCGAAGTCGGCAGTGGGTGCAAAATCGCCGAAGTCATCGATGCAAGAGCTGCTACGGGCCACAACAAACAAGGCCCCCTCCGCATTGCAATCTATTTCGAGACGACCCTTCTCGCCCTCATCCATTTTTCGCTTCAGGCGGCCGGCCAAAGGGTAAAAGGGCACAAGGGCCTTGCCGAGAGCGTCCTTCAAGACATGCATGTCAAAGAAATTACTGTCCTTGTCTGCATCAGCATCGACTTTTGGCTTGTAGATATAAATACTGGGAGTGTGAGTGCTGGGCTGCACCAAGTCCATGTTCGAGAGCCACAATGACTGCCGAGGTGTCTCCGCCGCTGGCCTCACCACTGTCGACTCAATCACACTGACGTTGACCGCCATCTTCCTGCTAGAATCTTAGATCCACAAAGAAAAATTTGAAGTTGCAGGAGGCCATTTTTTCAGGTGAAGTTGTTATTAATTAACATCCTAGCCAGAAAGCAAAGAAAATCTCTACACCTCTAACTGTTACATAGAAATAGGAAATAAATAAAAGTTAGAAAAGAAGAAGGCATAGTTGGTAATATACCTTTTGTCCGAGAGATGCTGCTCAGACAAATGGTTTTGGTCTCTTCGTTTTATAATGCCAAGCGAAGTTTCATGGCTACCTTGATGAATCATGCATGCATGAGAGCGACCATTCCTGTTTTGGCCAAAATCAAGAGGTGTAAAACTGTAAATGATCAATGCTGTACGTGTGGTTCAAATCAAACTCTATTAATTTTTGCAACAACTCTTTGTCGTACTCAATAAGTTTTTATCTTTCTTGGTGATGGGAATTGACATTAAGGATCGAAAGATGCTCTTTTGGCTGTTCTTGCTGTTCGAGTTAACTAGTCACAGAGTCAGCGCGCGCTTTGCTACTGCTTCCTCAACTCACATTTTCTAAAGCATTTCCTCTTGCTGTTTCCTGAATTAAAATGTTTCGAGTTAATTTCATTTTATGCATTTCTTTATTTTCAAGGGCCTTGGAGTGTCTATTTACGATTTCATTTTCATTCCATGCATTAAAGAACAATATAGGAATACATACAAACAAAGAAACCCAGTTCCAACTTTCTGTAATCCACAGAAAATCTCCAGCAGAAAATTATAAAGATCAAAACCCAATAACTAAATTTGCAAACCACCAAAGAACAAGACCCTTTTGTTTTGTGGAATGTGCAACCTCCTTTTGTTTTGTCATAATGATCTTTTAGGTCTTCCTCAGTTTCATTTTTCCTAATTTTTTGTTATATTGTTTGTTGTTTCAAGAGAGGTTTCAGTTCGGTTCCCCTAACTTGTTTTTCTCTTTTTCTATAATTAATTCAATTGTGCGTTAGTGAGGTTGCTTCTCTTTTTCAATCATGTTTCAGTAAAAAAAAAAAGGGCAAGGCACTAGCAAAGAAAATGCCTCATCCTTCCATTATGTTATTATGGCATTACCACAATTGATATTTTTTTTGTTTTTTTGTTTTTGACAATTTACTACAATTGATTTGTACATATTCAGCTGAATATAAACTGATGTGTCATTGTCTGCATTGATGTGGTAGGGTAAGCCTCCTCACAATTGATTTGTACATGTTAAGCTGAATATGAACTGATGTGTCATTGTCTGCATTGATGCAGTAGGGTAAGCCTCCTGACAAATGATTTGTACATGTTAAGCTGAATATAAACTGATGTGTCATTGTCTGCATTGATGTGGTAGGATAAGTCTCCTCACAATTGATTTGCACATGTTAAGCTGAATATGAACGATGTGCCATTATCTGAATTGATGTGGTCGGATAAGTCTCCATTCTTGATCAACCAATATTGTCGGCAAGGCAGAGGTGTATGCTTTTTTCTGCAATTAAATAATTGGATTTATTTCATATTACCTCCCTGACCTTTACACATTAAATCAGTTGTGCACTTGTACTTCTAATTTCATCACATGTACCCTTGTTCTCTCCAATTTAATCAATCTTATCTTTTTATTAGTTTTTTAGTCAATTATTTCGTAAATTAAAAACGTGGTTCTATCGGGCTCTTTTGTAGAATGATGATTTACAAACGTGGAATGCAAAATTATATTGTAAGTGAGGAGAATTTCGAAATATATTATACAATAGTTAGCAAAAAAGTTAAGAATTGGACAAGATTGATTGAATTGGTAAGTGCAGGGGATCAAGTGAGTTAGGGTATAAAATTCAAGGAGGTAAAAAGAAATTTGTTCTAAATAATTACATAAAAAAATCAGTTTTAAGAAAAGAATAAAATATAATATAAATTTTTGTATATTTCGGTAAAGACCATAAATGTACAATTTTTTAATTTTTTATTCAAGACCATAAAGACACGTTGACCAAAACAAATAACTTAAGAGTGTGTTTAGATGAGGGAAAAAATGATGGAATTTAATTGAAAGTGAGGATTTCATAGTTCCTAGAAACCAATTCTCTCATTTGGCATTCTCAGATTGGAAATTTAAATTTCGCTGTGGCAAAAAAAAACTAAGGAATTCATTCCTCTCTTTCGGAAAGCCAAGGTATTGCTCTCACTCTCATCTATTCTAGCTCCAAATTTTCAATGTTCTAAGTTCTAAAAGAAACATTGAAATGTATGGGGAGTACGGTGACATTATAAGGAATGTTAGTGTTGGAGGTGCACATAATGAAATAGAACTACCAATCTTTAGTTTAAGGAGTATATTAGGGGTTGTTCTGTATCATTTTACAAAAGCGTTTTTTGTTTTTCAAACATAAATACTACCATAATTCGTGTTTGGTTAACAATCTCTGAAAACACGGAAAACAATATTTAGAATACGGATTTAGAATTATGCTTAAAATTTGGAAAACGTCTCTGGTATGTTTTCCTTGTTTTCAAGAATACGAATCCTAAAAAACAAAATATCGAAACCCATAATTCCTTAACTAGCTCCTGATTTAAACATCTATTCAATCTTGCATAGGCTTATTCTGCATCTGTTGTATGCCCACAAACTGCTAATAAACATGCCATGAGAAATTCAAATTCTTATGGTATCGACCTTACAACCTAGTATTGACAGAGAACGTAAATCAACATTGCAGAAGCTTCTACTTACTTCTTCATCCATCTTCTTTGTCAAACGTAAATCACCATTAACAGCATCACACCAAAAACATGAATCTTTTGCAGTCTGGGTGATTTCTGAAATGATTTGGCGCTAATTACATGAATATATATGGTACACGAGATTTTGATTTTGATTTTGACTATTGGCTAGGTCTGAGGCTTCTCAAGTCTCTGGGAAAGATCAAGGGATTGCCCACACTATGGTCTAGACTTGTATGGTTAACTTTAGAAATTTCTAGTTTTCAAGGGTCGAATCATCTTGCAACTTTTGGTCAGATACCAAGAATTTTATTTTGTTTTGTTTTATACAGTAGAGATTATGCAATGAAGCTTTTTTTCTGCTCTCTCTTTTGGCCGGTGAAAGATGTTCAGCTACAAAAATTCATATGTATATGTAGTTATAAAGTGGATCGAGTATGCATGTAATATGGAATTGAGAATTGGTGTAATTAATTTGTTCATCTTTCCATTAGAGTCGTCTATATTTTTGTCAAGAATGTGTCTGTTTTGTTGACATAATATAACTTCTATTGTATGCTATATAATCACCAAACACATTTTCAGTTTTCTTACTTTAAATTTGCTTTTTCAAATTTCTCTACCAAACGCATTTTCAAATCTTAAAAATACAAAATTTAATTCCTCATTTTTCATTTTGCAAAACAATATTTCAAAAACCGTTTTGTAAAACATTACAGGACATGCCCTTAGCTACTACAAACAATTTCTCTTAAGCTAATGGGAGGATTTGGCCCTGTTTATAAGGTGCCATTGACTCTTCATAAATTTGATAACATCTTTTACTTATAGATATTTCTAAGGAAATAGTTCTTTTTGTCACAGATTTACTTTCTTTAATAGGGGATTTTGTCTGAAAATCAAGAAGTAGCCATAAAGACTGTCAAAGAAATCCGAGCAAGGATATAAGGAGTTCATGAATGAGTTAAAACTTATAGCCAAGCTTCAACATACAAATCTTGTTAGGCTCCTGGGTTGCTGAATTGCAGAGGAGGAATTGATCATACTGATCTACGAGTACATGCCCACTCGAAGTTTGGACAAATTTTTGTTTGGTATGTTCTTGTACTGAAGATTAATTTTTGATGATATTGGTGATTTAGTTAAGATTGTTAGTCATTCTTCATCGTTTGTCCAATCAGATCCATCTGAAAACACAAGATTGGATTGGAGTAAACGTTTTCAAATCATAGAGGGTATTGCTCAAGGGGTACTTTACATCCACAAGCACTCCAGATTGAAAATCATTCATAGGGATCTAAAAGCTAGTAATGTCTTGTTAGATGGAGAAATAAATCCCAAAATTTCCGACTTTGAAATGGCAAAGATATTCGACATGAATCAAATCAAAGCAAACACCAACAGGGTTGTTGGAACAAAGTATGTATTTGTCGCACATGATTTCAATCATTTATATATCATGAAATCACTAATATTTCTTATTTCTCTACCACTGATTCATGTAGCGGTTACATGTCTCATGAGTATGCACGTTATGGCCATTTCTCTGAGAAATTGGATGTGTTTAGCTGTTGGAGATTATAAGTGGAAAAAAAAATGATGCTTTCCATCATGTTGAACATTCACCAACTCTTGTTGATTGGGTAAGTGAAATTCTAGTTATCGTTAGACGCTGAAATTAGAAGTTTTAGTTTATTCACGTATGCCTTAAAAACGAAAAGAAATGAAATTTTCAGTTAGAATCTATAAGCAGAGGAAGCTATTAATTAGCTTTACCACTACCTTTAACTTATTAGCTTTACCACTTCTCTTCTTCAAAGAACTTGCATATTCAACGGAGACTACTTTTGATGATGTTGGTTCTTCTCCATTAAATGGAGTCACCATTACTATCTCAGAAGGTCAATAGAGGTTCGATATCTATTGGTGAAACAAGCATTTGGAAAATACACCATCGGCTTTTTGACAATCTTGCAAGACATAGATCATTGGGCTCAAAATTCTACATATTTTTTTGTTAATCATGTATTTAGAGAGCATATTTTTTTTTGGTAAGGATAGCGTTATTTTCCATTTATTTTTTGTCACCAAGATGGCCCTTACAAAAAGCATTGTATCTATAATTTTTTTTTTTATGTATTCATTTCTTCTTCTTCTTCTTCTTCTTATTTATTTATTTATTTATTTTATTTCAAAGGGGTGCAACACAATGATTTCTTTTGTTTTTAGCATTTGGAGTAATGTGAAACCAAAATCAAATTACATCATTTCAACCATGAATTTGAAATCGTCATGGTGAGGTGTGATATACAAAACTGTGGTCTAAAGTTACCGGAATTATATGTGTTGCAGAAGCCTTTTGAAATTATAGGGGGTGAATGGATGAATGAGTTTTCTGTCAAGTTGTTGAAGTTGAACTTTGGTGACTTCTAAAAGGAATGGTAATGGCTTGGCAGAATGGTAGTTGATTGTTGGAAATAGAAATGGGTTCACTTGTTGCTGTCAAGTTGGTTCTCCTTCGGACTGATCGTTTTTGTCATCTTTATAGTTTTGTGGCAAACTGTCAGGAGATTTTGAGTAGGGATTAGAATGTGTCTGTTACCCATGTTTACAGATAGTGTAATTCAGTGGCTGGCTTGTTAGCAAATATTGATCATGGTTATGAGCCTAGCTGCAGATTCTTTAGTTCTCCCTTTGCTAATGTCGTTCCTATTTTGGAATATGATTTATTAGGCTTATGAGTGCTTTATTTAAGCTAAGATTAATAGTGATTTAGGTTTCTTGTCATGTGCCTTCAGAATTCTTTGTAATAATTTTTTTTTAAGGTGAAGCTATTTGCATCCCCCAGATAAGGCTCATTACACCAGAAAATTAATTTTATTTTCTTTAAAAATATCATCTCGTCTCATTCTATACTTCACAACCTTGAATTTGATGATAAACAAATACAATAGAAGGTTTGTCAAATTTTCATTAAAGCTATTTGATATAATTTGATAGATGATTATTGATTTTCAAATCTGAGAATTATCTTTTTTTTTTTTTTGGGATAATAAAGATGAGATTTTTTTTTTTTTGTTGGAAGAAATTCGTCAAAAGCGAGCTGCAGAAAGATTGAGCAAAACTTCTTCGGGGCCCGATCTCAGCCAGATCCCACCTATCGGTCCGTCATTTATATTTTCTTCAACTTCTCTGGTAACTTTGTAATTGAATTTTGCCTTCTATAATTGCTCATATTTTTCTGTGCACAGATAATGGAGGAATGAGAAAATCGGAGAGCGCAAATCGACTCTCTGAGGTAGGAGAAAAGAACCCTTTTTTTGTGTGTGTGAAGTTTATATGATTTTCATTAACAATTTGTGATCTTTCAGTTCAAATTCTTATAAATTTATTAATGGATTGTGCTTAGTTTCTCAGATAAGAGACTTGGATAGGAAGAATGCAGAACTGGAAGAACAAAACAAAAATTTGGCTTCCATGGTAGGACTTGTGTTTGTTGTGCTTGCTTGTTTCTTTTCCAAAAGTTTTCACTTTAGGAGGGTTTGGTTGTGGGCAATGGTCAGTTTGGTTGCCTAATTATATTGTCGTCTTGATGTTTTAGCTTGAAACAAAGGAAGCCGGGAGTAATGTGCTGCAGAAACGTTTGAATGATCTGGTAAATTTATCACCTTTTAACATCCTCACCTTTTAAGGCTGCCCCGGTTTACTTTGTTTGCTGTAATTTAGGAGCAAAATACTGTACCGTCTTTGAGGAAAGCTCTCAAGGATGTCGCAATGGAGAAAGATGCAGCAGTTGTTGCACGGGTAATGACCGTCCATATGTTGCTTTGTCTCACTTTTCATTATGTATAGTCCCTCACAGTTTGGTTTCTTAGTGTAGGAGGATCTCTCTGCTCAGGTGCGTATGCTCAAGAAACGTCTAGAGGACGCAGAAGAAGAACAGTATCGAGTGTGCAATTTGTTTCTCTCCCAGTTCCCTTGGAACAGCTAATAACTATCTTTTCTAACTACTTCTTTGGCAGAACTCAATATGATACAGCAACAAACAATGAGTGGCTCACTTGGTGCACTAAACTCAATTGCTAATCCACCTGATCAGATAAAAACATTAGAAATTGAGTTAGCTAACATAAAGTCTGAGTTACAGGTAACAATTCTATTTGTTTGATGGCCTTTTGTAGTTTCTGCGGGTGTCTGACCTCAGTGAAAATTTTGTAGCGTGAGTCAATGTTTAGACAGCAAGAACGACAACAATTAGGAGAGGAGCAGGCTCGAGCATCCATCCTTACATCTGAGAAGCAAGAATTGGAAGAAAAACTTGCAGCTTTGTCTAGAAAGTCCTCAGGTACCATAGCATATAATTTCCACGATTAGAATTTTCAACATGGAGTGGCTTTTAGATGTTTTGAGCTATATCCATTCCCCTGGATGTGGGTTATTTTATTTTATTTTTTGGTTCATGCCGCTTACCTTTTCAATTTTGAATTTACTTGTGAAGATTATTTTAGTAATTACGATGGGGCAGTAGAGGATGCACGTACATATGGTCCATCAGTTTTAAGTCTTACCAAACATATTACAACTCCATGGAAATTCCAGATGATCTTGTACTTCAGATAACAAAGGTACAGAAAAGAGAGCCTTTATGATGCCTCTTTTAAGTCTGGGCTTCCACCCTCTGATATGTAAAAGAGGCTTAAAATGGTTATACTTAAAAAGACTTCTGCTCGAGAAAAGTTGAACAAATTGGCAACTTCATTTATCTTGCAAGAGGTAGAATTTTAGAAAGCTGGCATTGTTATTGTTTTTATTGCTGTAATTTGTTTGTACATCTATAAGTTATGTAAACTTAGATCCCTTGATCGTTAGAGTACTTGGAGTTGCAACTCTTCTGGCATTTTAGTTCCATGAAGTATTTTTATTTATCACCTTTGGCTTTGTTACAATAGCCTAGATGCCTTTTATGGTTGTGTTGATTTTGTTGTGTGGCCTTTTAGTATGATTAACCTCTTCTATAATAGTCTTTTACAAAAGCGGTAGAGCTTCTGATTGTTGTTTCTATGTTGTTACCCCCTGTCATTGCAGAAGTGTCAGACAAAGTGGCCAGCATGGGATTTTCATTAGTAAGTTAATTGCCTGATGTTCATCTTTACGGAAATTTTGTACTATCTTTGTCTATGAATGGGGAAGGAAAAAATAGCATGGAATACATAGAGGTTAGAACTCAATGGCATGTAATTTCAGTCACAATTGATCAAAATGTGAATTGGTTAATGCACAGAACTTTTTAGTGGGTTTCTCAGCGTGGTCATAAAGGTAGACCACTTGCTATGACCATAATAAAAAGCATGTTTACAATGACCATATTATGACTGATTGATTAACTGTATCTTCTCTCGGTTTTGTTGGTCCTTAAAAAATTATGTTCTGATACATGATTTACTGGTTAATGCATTCATGGCCAGGAAGACAAGGAGATACTCGAGAAGCAGATGCATGACATGGCTGTAGTGATTGAAAAATTGGAAAGCAGTAGACAAAAGCTTTTGATGGAGGTAGTCTTGGCAATTTATTTTTCTATTGGCTTTTTTTTTGTGTATTTATTTTTCTATAGACTCCAATGGCATTTTTTTTTTCCCTTTTGTGTATATGCTGTTTCACAGCTAACTCACTTTTTGGAAATGGTGGCAGATTGATTCTCAATCTTCGGAGATAGAAAGGCTTTTTGAGGAAAACTCTAATTTATCTAGTTCTCATCAGGAGGCTAAAGGCTTTTTGAGGAAAACTCTAATTTATCTAGTTTTCATCAGGAGGCTATGAGCATAGCTTTGCACTGGGAGAATCAGGTACCTTTGGTTTCTTAATTGATGAGAATTGACAGAATATAGCTTGTGTTCAAGGAACTCTACTGTTGCCTATCTATGCATCTATCAATTAACTATTTTACTTTTATTTTTTTGATGAGAATTGACAGAATATAGCTTGTGTTCAAGGAACTCTACTATTGCCTATCTATGCATCTATCAATTAACTATTTTACTTTTATTTTTTTCTAGTATTATTTGGCAGTTTAGTTTCCCATTAACTAGGCTGAAAAAATTGTCAGTTGTGCATGAAAATGGGTGATATTGTTTAACCTAACACTTTACTTTTCCTGGAATAGTAGTGAGTCCATCTAATCTGAGCTTTGCGTGATATTGTTTAACCTAACACTTTACTTTTCCTGGAATAGTAGTGAGTCCATCTAATCTGAGCTTGCAGTATGAAACAGCGTGTTGATGTGGAATAATTAATGATAAATGCAGAGTCTTCTTTATATACATGCTCGTCTATTTTGTTTTGCTTATTGCCCCTAATGTAAACTTGCAGGTGAAAGACTGTCTTAAGCAAAATGAAGAGCTCGGAGGAATCTTAGATAAGTTAAGAACTGACCAGGCCAAGGGGTTGCTCGACTCCCATAGCAATGGTTCGAACAAGACTGGTTTAGCTGAATATACACCTGAAGTTCTCTCTATCAAGGTTAGTCTGTTGGTTTAGTGTCACATTTGTGTTTGGCTCCGAAACCGGCTGGTGTGCAAACAGTCTCTTTTTGGGCGAGTGGTTGCGCAGGCGTGCCAGCACCGCGGGGTGCAGTCGTTGGGGTAGTCCCGTGACCTGACTTCTTCTTCAAGCGCTGTGGACGAGGAGAGCACCAACCTCGTCACAAGGTTCTTTTCTTGCCTTCAGGAGAAGGACTTCTTTGCCTTACGCGGGTAAGGGCTTTGGACGTGGTCTCTTTGCGTTCACCAAATCGATACTCAACTTGAAAGCCGAGCAGAGCAATCACTGGGAAGTTTGAGAGGAACACGGATTTGCTAAAGCGTGACTCTAGCTTCGCTGGAAGTAACAATGGCGGTTGTGCTCGCAGTCGGCTCCTGGGGAGACTGGGACTGGAAGTACGGTCGCCGGGTTGATCTGATGAGGCTGACAGTCGGCTCGCGAGGAGACTAGGACTGGCGGGCGGTTCGTATCGTGTTTAGCCTCTATATATAGGCTTATTGTAGATTCACTTCCCCAATAGGAATGGAATACTATATCTTGGGCCACAGTTATTGGCCTTGAATCAAATCAAAACTCTTGATAGCATTGATATTATTATGGGTGATAACTATCCTCTTCTATCGTCGCTAGAATATAGGCAAGGATTAATTGCCTCTGTGAAAATCCTAGATACGATCGCTGGATGCAAGCAGTAGGATCCTCACGTATTAATTGCAAATATATCTTTACGCCCCCACAAGCGCTCCATTAAGGACGATATCTTCTTATGAAACACGGGATGAGCAACACCACAACCCAAATCCGTATAGTCCCATTTTTGGGCCGCAGATATCGGCCCACTGGCTCAGACCCACTAAAGGATTTTGGCAAAATTATTTTTGGGCTCAAACAATTTGATCATCAATAGGGTTCTCTTGAACTTTCTATTCTATATGGATGTTGGGTAGTTAAGAGGTAGAGAAACAGCCAGTGCAGTATAACAAATTCTTGTAGAATAATCATAAGGAGTTATCTAGGAATATGATAATCCCATTAGTTTTTCACTTTGTTATTTCTTAGGCTGATATTGCTGATTAGGTGTATCATCAGGGTTGCTTTTTGTTTCTAGGATCAACTTGCAAAAGAACAGAGCAAAGCAGAGGCATTATCAGCTGAGGTATTACAGCTCTCAGCAAGACTCCAACAAACCACTCAAGCATACAATGGTCTTGCACGCCTGTAATTTTTCTCTCCTCCATCTCTCTGTTCATCTTGTTTTTATAAATTCCATGCAAGGCTGCAGTAATAAGATAAATTTCATCTAATGTATGGCAGCTATAAACCGGTGTTGCGAAACATAGAAAGCAGTCTCATTAAGATGAAACAAGATGGCCCTGATCGACAGTGCGGTAAATACAAAACTCTTGCACTACCCGTTTACATAAAGTTGGTGGAATTAGCATGTTTTTGTTCTTTAATTTTCGTAATTGTGCTCGGCATCCTTCATGTACCAAAATGTTCACTAGCCAAAACAAGGTATCCAAATCTTCACTGAATAGCTTTATGTAGACTGATTGTTGCAGAAATATAGTGAGAAATGAAAGATCTCTTTTACATTTTTTGTTGGAGGAGAAATGAAAAGTCTCGTATACATTTATTGTAAATGAAAAATCTCTTATACATGGTTCTAAGAGATTAATTGGTACCTTGTATCTGCATTTCGTGACTAAGATAACAATTAGAACTGATGGGATTATTTCAATTGAGGAACTGAAATCTTATTTATAGGCTTGCTCTCGGTATCTTATACTGAGTGGTTCTTCAGCCAATCAGTCACCTGTGTTCTTTTATTTATATACAGGTGAATTATTTACATGCATACGGCATGTAGGGTTTTTGCTTTTTGTTTTTATTTCCGGGGAAGTATTCAGAGCATCGCTGTGCACTTGCACCAACACAAATAAATGGTTAGATTGCATTAAATACATTTTTTGTTTGTTAAAAATAAAGTTGATAATAAATATCAAGGTTTGAGATTATTTTATAAGGTTTGGGTCACTTGCACCGTTGGTGCATAGAATAATTTCCATTTATTTCCTTCCTATCTTTTAGCCGAGAACTTTGACTTTTAGTTCATGAAGTGTGATTAAAGCTACAATTAATTTTAGGTTGCAACTAAGACATTAAAGATGGCAGTAGGAAAGCAAACATATCTAATAACTAAAGTATAATTAGAGTCGGGCACGATGATCTACTGTTAATTATATTCTAATAGGATTTATTACCTTTAATAGATATGAAAGTTTCAGTTAATTATTTCTAGCTGTTCAGCTTTAATTTAGTTTGTTAGTTTATTATAGAATTAACCGAGAACTGCACTGGAAGCGTTGGTTTGGTTTTAGTTAAATTTTTATCCAACTGAGTTCAATTCGATATGGTGTCCATTTTTGGCTTGGAAAAGGGTCACTCCTAGGCACAACTACAACACTAGGTTTTTGGTGTGTCAAATTGTGTCAGGCGGGAGACAAAAGAAATGTTATTTTCAATTAGAACTAGACACGCATTCGATAGTCTTGCTCACATAAGAGACAGTTTTAAGGGACTAAGAGACAACTACATCTCAATTACTTGTATTCAATTTACAAGCTGAAACTTTTAATAAGGTTTTCGTCCAGTTACCCCATTTTTAGGGATTTTTTTTTCTCACTTATCCCATTAAGTGAGAGAGAGAGATAGTCAGAGAGAGAGAGAGATAGTTTCCTCTGTCTCATGCAGAATGACATGCATGTATCCTACCTGAAAGATAAAAAAAGGATAGTTTCCTCTCTGTCTCACGCAGAAACAGTATAGATCAGGGAAAGAGAGAGAGAGCCCTCCCATCCCTTTAGAGTCTCCCAAGCTCGCAGGACCTTCTCGTCGCCGAGAAGGTGAACCGTGAAGGCGAGAACAATCAGGCCCTGCCGAAGCCGCTCGATCTCGGCGGAGATAGAGTTGGAGAGCCAGGACAAGCTAATCGATGGTGGAGAAAGCGTTTTGAGACAGCCGAGGAAATAGAGGAGAGTGAGAGGGAGCGCGCGGAGAGAGAAATCGGAATGAGAGAGAGAGATGAGAGAGTGGCAGTGGCTGTAGTTTATTAATTAGGACGAGGGCAAAATTGATTTTTTACACTTAAATGGGTGAGTGGGAATAAAAATTTGTTGTTGAGGTAAGTGGGATAATTTTGGTGGATTTTGGTGTTTTGGGTCAAGGACCCTATAATAACTTAAAACTATACATTTTTTTTTAACAGTCGAATTCACTTGTCCCTCAGTCCCTTTAAAAATGTCTTGTCCTTTAGGTGAGCAAGGCCCATGGCTCTCATATCAACTTATCAAGCAATATGAAAACTTTTACCAGACTCTTACACTAGCACTTTGAAAATTACAGTAAACTCTTTTACCTGCTCCTGTTACTATCCGATCATCCTCTTTCACAACTCATTATTCTCATAGTATAAAGTATTCAGTGATGTTCACTAGATCAATAACTGGCCATGAAAATCATGCTAAATTGTCGTTAGATGTAAATCTAATAGAGGAAAATAAAACAACTCAATCTAAATATTTTCACTGTTGGATTTACATCCGGGGATGGTTAAGCAAGACATTCTTGGAAAATGATATCATATGCTGAGATTGCAGACTAATGGACAGTGACAAACTCCCATCATCGGTTGCACTAGGTTGCACATAGCCCTTCCCTTCACTTCGAATTCCAGAACGCCCAGCGGAAATTGGTCTACCCCACCCAAAATTAGCTTCATAGATGGGCAATGTACACAAGCTGTTTATCCCAAGATTAGGACACCTGACATGAGTCCCATGAGCAAGGCTTGACAGTTCCTGATGACGCTGCTGAAGTTCAAGGTAGTCAATTGCTGATCGAAGATAATCATCGTCCATACGCACCAAAGCATTGTGAACACAGCCTGCGGCATACCATATTGGTTTCGATATGAGATCCCCTGCTAAGGCTATTGCTGTCGCTCTGAAGACCACATTACCAAAGTAACCAGGTGGCAGAGGGGGTTGTAATCTGGACCTTCCATTTACAGTAAGGTATAATACAGTTTCTTGATCATTAGCTAGTTCACGTGCCTTGCAGGCACATCTCCATACATGACCTGCAAGCACCTCAAATGTGGTAAACTTGACTGGTAAGGTGTTCATATCATCGTCATCCGCTATAGTCATGGTTGACATAGCTTTCAAGACATTGAGCTGCTCCCTTGTAAATCTAAAATTTGTAACGTTTGTTGCTGCAGTGCTCTCGTGCTTATTCCGACGAGGGTATGCAATGTGGTGAATGTGGTCGGGTAAAGGCCGAGGTGGGTCTCGGGCACGAAGTATCGTCCTGTCCATGCTTGGCCGAATTGCAACCTCGAAACCACGAGCCATATCAGACCATGTATTTACGAAGTGGAAGGTAGAGAATCCATCTGCTACTCGATGGTCCACTCGAAGACCAAGTGCCACTCCACCATATTTCAAGTATGTGATCTGAACCAGCAACAAGGGAAAAGAAGATATCCCAGCTGAATAATCAACTATAGGGACAAGCCCTCTCCCAAATTCAGGAGTGGGCACAAAATCACCAAAATCACTAATGCAAGAGCTGCTATCGGCCACAGCAAACAAGGCCCCCTCTGCATTGCAATCGATTTCGATACGGCCATTCTCTCCCTCATCCTTTTTCTGCCGTAGGCGGCCGGCCAAAGGGTAAAAGGGCACGAGGGCCTTGCTGAGCGCCACCTTCAACACGCGCATGTCAAAGAAATTGTTGTCCGTGCCTGCACCAGCAATGTTGTTTGGCTTGTAGAAATAAATAAGGGGAGTGTGAGTGTTGGGCATCGCCTTATCCAAGTTTGAGATCCAAAGCGACTGCCGAGGAGTCGCCGCTGCTGGCCTCACTACCGTTGTCTCTCTCATGCTAACGTTGACTGCCATCTTCGATTCCTTGGAAGTTAGAAGCCCTGGACCTGGGCTTAAAAGCTCATATAGCCAAGCTCCTGCCACCTTCTTGTTTTAGGAATAGTTTTTCATTGAATAATCAAGTGGTGAAATTATTGTGATATCATATTGAGGAAGAAGGCTGGAATTATAAAATCCTTGCAAAACCATTAAAAGATGATTGAAACGATGATGACTGCTCGAAAGAGGACTTTAGCAATGTAGGGCGTCACTGCTTACAATTGATTGGTGTTGGGTTGGTTAGCCAGTTAGGTGAAGATATTATACAATGCTTACCGTTAGATCATGTCAAACAAGATTGCAATATTTGTATGTATATATAAATTGATAACGTGATATGTACCTGTCCACGTTTTGTCTGAGCATCATATTAAAATGTGGTTGCAATAATTGCAATAAAATAGAATTCAGGACATGATATGTAGTTATGTACTGCTAGTTACGAGATTTAGAAATAATGCTTATGTGGTATCAGAGATACCACTTTGTGCTTAATCTCAGGAAAATTAGATTATTCGCAGAGATACTGAAAAAGGTCATAATCAAAAGGATGCCGTAGAGAAAATAATAGAGTGAACTACAGATTTTTAAGTTGTTAAAGAAGAAAATTCTTTAAAAAACGTCTACAACAAAAGTCTTCATTTCTGACGAAATAATAATTTGTACCAATCCATTAATAATTTGGAAATAGTTTCTTCTAGATAATTCTGCTATACAAATTAATAAATCATACCGAACTGGAATCACTCAAAAATAATATTTCTACATTTAGTTATGAATTTCTAAACATTTTTTGTTGGGGGAGAAAGAAAAGTCTCGTTTACATTATTGTAAATGAAAAATCTCTTATACATCGTTCTAAGAGATTAATTGGTACCTTGTATCTGCATTCCGTGACTAAGATAACAATTAGAACTGATGGGATTATTTCAATTGAGGAACTGAAATCTTATTTATAGGCTTGCTCTCGGTCTCTTATACTGAGTAGTTCTTCAGCCAATCTGTCACCTGTGTTCTTTTATTTATACACAGGTGAATTATTTACATGCATATGGCATGTAGGGCTTTTGTTTTTTTGTTTTTATTCCCTTCCTTTCTTTTAGCCGAGAACTTGGCTTTTATTTCATGAGGTTTATGATTAAAGCTACAATTAATTTTAAGTTGCAAAAGACATTAAAGATGGCAGTAGGAAAGCAAACATATATAATAACTATAGTATAATTAGAGTCGGGCTCGATGATCCACTGTCTGAGTCTCTGAGAGCTTAACACAGAAATGAAAACTAATGGAATTATATATATATATCACAAATGAATGGTTAACATAGAATAATTTCCGGTCCATATCATGTAATCAATTATATATAAGTACAATTATTGCAATCTTGTTTGACATGAACGCTGAGCGCCATAAAACATATCGTACACCACCAGTAGTGATGCCATTAAATCCACTGATTTGGCACCACCACCTAACCAATCCAACACCAACCACTTGTAAAGCAATGACGCCACACATTGCTAAAGTCCTCTTTCGAGCAGTCATCGTCGTTTCAGTCATCTTTCAATGGTTTTGCAAAGGTGTTGTACAATCATTCCAGCCTTCTTAGATTCAAATTTGCATTGGTGGCCAACAAATAAATTTTAAGTATTAAATTAATTATACATGATGTGATAAATTTTAATTAAATGATGATATCACCATAAAATAAAAATAGTGAGCAAATTTAAATCCCAACCTTCTTCCTCAAAATATCACAATAATTTCACCTCTTGTTCATTGAATGAGACAATATTCCTAGAACAAGAAGGTATCAGGAGCTTGGATGTATAAATAAAGTAGGAATAAATTTCAAGGAATCGAAGATGGAAGTCAACGTTAGCATGAGAGAGACAACGGTGGTGAGCAATGGCGGATCCAGTATTGAAATCTTGGGCGGACTTGGATTTCTTAAACAAAAATAATGGAGTCCAGAAGTACTTCCATCCTGCACAAGATCATACATAGATGCACACATGATCAAGAAATTAAAATAAAGAAACCCCCAGAAAGCAGCGAATCTTGAAGTGGAAAAGGTGCAAATCGTCAAGTCACCGAATCAACCCACAAATCTAACTCAAATTCTAAGAAATTGAAACCAAAGATGAATCACAAGTTGAAAAAGAAAGGGGGATGAGTAGGAAGCTAGCTTAAGAAGAAAGCAAATAATGGACTCAAGCTTTTCTGATTTCCAGCAGTAGATTGCATATTTGCAGAACAAGGAGACCAAGGAGACAGAGAGAATGCTACCTACAACCTACCTGATTTCCAGTCAGCAACCTTCATTCTTCAATCCACGAAAGCTTCAATCCAAATATCCAATACAACCTACGAAATTGAACCTTAACCCTATAAATTGCCCCAAATTGGATTGATTCAATTAAACAAGGATTAAATATTGTTTAGTCATTGAGCTTTTGACCATAAACACTTCAGTCCCTGACCTTCTAATGTCACACGTTTAGTCCCTGAACTTCAAAATTTCAGACCAATAGGTCCTTGCCGTCTAAAAGTCGCGGTGAAATGTCTATTATGCCCTCAGTTTTTTTTTTTTTTTTAATTTAATTAATTATTTTATTTTTTTGGAAAATGAATTTTTTTCCCCTTTCTTTCTTTCTGTTTATTTTTTTCTGTTTTTTTCCCTTTCTTTCTTTCTGTTTGAATAAAAAGAATAAATAAAATAAAGAAAAATGAATAAATATAAAAAAAAAAGAAAGAATAAATTTATTAAAAAACAAAGAACTGAGGGCATAATAGACATTTCGCCACGACTTTTAGACGACAGGGACCTATTGGTCTGAAATTTTGAAGTACAGGGACTAAATGTGTGAAATTAGAAGGTCAGGGACTGAAGTGTTTTATGGTCAACAGCTTAAGGACTAAACAGTATTTAGTCCATTAAACAAAATTGAACTTGATCAGTTGATCTCTGAGAGAAGTGGAGAAGGGAGAACCGGCTGAGCCACAAGCAGCGAGAGGAGGAGGAAGTGGGAGAGAGTGAGACTGTGAGAGACGATTCTCCAGTTGACCAGTTCGAAACTTCGAATAGGCCATAGACATGTAGTCAATGAGTGGAGTCGGGAAAGCCGGCTGAGCCGCAGACGGCGAGAAGAGGAGGATTGGAGGAAGTGGGAGAGAGTGACCGAGTGAGGCTGTGACTTTGTGAGAGACAATTCTCCAGTTGACCCGTAGTCCATGAGTGGAGTCGGGACTCGGGAGTGGGGAGTTAGTTCGGGTCGGCTACTGGCCTACTGGGCTTCTATTGTTTGGGCAAACCCCAATTTAAAAAAAAAGTATACATCTAATATTTTTTTGAAGCCCAAAAATCTCGGACGGGCTTTAGCCCATCCTAATTTGTGCATAGATCCGCCTATGCCTTTTTCTTTTCTAACTTTTATTTATTTCTTATTTCTATATAACAGTTAGAGGTGTAGATATTTTCTTTGCTTTCTAGCTAGGATCATAATTAATAACAACTTCACCTGAAAAAATGGCCTCATGCAACTTCAAATTTTGCTTTGTGGATCTAAGATTCTAGCAGGAAGATGGCAGTCAACGTCAATGTGATTGAGTCGACAGTGGTGAGGCTAGCCTCGGAGACACCTCGGCAGTCGTTGTGGCTCTCGAACATGGACTTGGTACAGCCCAACACTCACACTCCTAGCATTTATATCTAGAAGCCAAAAGTCGATGCTGGTGCAATAATGTTTTTGACATGCATGTCTTCAAAGACGCGCTCGGCAAGGCCCTTATGCCCTTTTACCCTTTGGTCGGACGCCTGAAGCGAAAAATAATAGATGAGGGCAAGAAGGGTCGTCTCGACATAGATTGCAATGC
>BDJD01001060.1:66722-92662 GCA_002564525.1 Rosa multiflora | reverse complement strand
AATATTATACTTTGTTTTAATTTTAATTATTTGTTTGTCCTACATTGACAGGTGTACCCTCAATCCCCGGAATAGAACGATCCCTACTTACTTATACTACTAATGACATTTCAGGGTTAAATTGTGCGCTTGCTAAAAGCGACATCAATCGAACCCATTACCCATTACCCATTTCAAGTTTTCAACTATACCATTATGGCATTACCTTAGTTAAAAACCAACAATATTGTAGCTAAGCTTGCTTGGGTCTCTATTATCTTGCTCTCTAGGCCTCTAATTTTGGATATTGCGGCCTTAACCGGCGTAATGCCCAAATTAGAGAGTTGATTGTGGCCCTAACCGGCATAATCGATACACCGAAAGGATAATTGGTTTAGTAGCCTTAACCGGTACTAGATACGAGACTTGACACATATAGGAAATGCATGCATTTGTAAAATTGGCATTGATATTTGCAAGATAGTTAGTGTGAATCACCCGACACTCCCATGTTCCCATTAATTTGAAAACCCAAATTTAATTTTCTAGTTCGTTAATTAGTTGTTTAGTTTACTTTTCGGTTGCGTCTAATTTAGTTGATTCCCAATTCAAAACCCTCTACAAATTTCGACTCATTTGTGCATATCCACAACTAGGCTCTTAGTTTTGATTAGGCTTTGGTGAAAACCAAAGCCGAGCATTGCTAAGGCTTGGTGCCTTAAATTAACATTTTTATTTATTTTCTTTTTCTTTTTGTTGTTTGCTAAGTGTCTTTATTTCCGATTACCCAAGGATTGTGGGTTAGCCACTAATCCCCGTGGTACGATAAACTTTGGGTATTATACTTCCCTATCTTGACAATGATACGTACGCTTGCGTAAATTTGTATCAAGTCAATGCTCAGCGAGTCGACTCCGGTGCTCCGGTCTACTTGGCCTCGTGCTTGAGTACCTCGCAGTCAATTTTAGTGGCTAATCGTGACCCTGCCAGTGTGGGCCTGCCTAGCTGGGTTCTCCCAGAGAAGATCAAGTATGCAGTGTTTACCTTGAAAAGATGAACTTACCTCTCATTCGAGATTTGAAGGCATGTTCCTCTTCTGGTCATCAACCATATCTGTTAGACTGCCTCAATTACTTTTAACTATGTTTCTGTGTCTCCCTGGTTTTATTGAATGAGATAGTTTAGGTAGCCAAAATTCTTTGCTAGAAATTGATCAGTGGCCATGATTTTGTAGCTCGGGCCAACAAGAAGAACAAGATTATCCTAAGGCATTTGTTATTGGCTGTGAGGAATGACGAAGAGCTTGGCTTCTTGCAGGGGTTACTATTGGTCATGGAGTTGTGCTTCAATCAGGTTGAAATCAAGCAGCCTGAGATGATCAGTCACTGCTTTGTTGGGTCTGGCGTATCATAGAAGCTCTCAAGACAATTTGAAAGACTCCAATTCTGGAAAATCACATGAAGGACAATACAGTAAATGAAGGAACCAAAAAAAAAAACTAAATGAAGTTAAATTAATGAAAATTCAATGAATATATAAATACATACATAAGTGTAGTTGTTGAAATTAAAGTGGGGTCCGCACAGATATTACACACTGACAACCTTTTCTGTGTGAAAGAGCATTAGCAACGCTCGTAACACGTACAAATTATAAATCCGTGACTGTACTGTGTGAAAAGACGAATACACACAGAAATCCTTGTGAATTTGTATATATTCACACAGATTTCATCAGTGTGAAAATGCCTGTTTTTCTAGTAGTGGGAGTTTGGATAATTTTGTGCTTGTCTTGGTTTTTGTGTGAAGACGCAGCAGGATTTTGAGGTGAGTAAATTTCACATTGTTTTGGGTGATAAATTAGTTGAGTCATATATAGTAGTAGAATAAATTGTTAGCTATAAAATCATATATGTTGCAAAATAAATATTTATTTTAAATTATATAAACTAGATCGCCAACGGTTCATGGGTAGGTAAAAACAAGAATTTGTTACAAATGATTTTCAATTGGAGTAGATTGTGAACTATTGTTGGAATTGTTTGGTGTTGTGAAAAACATTGTTTTGCGTGATTTTATCCCCATTGGGTTGAGAGGTGATTTTCAAGAAAATAAATGAATTTGAAAAGGGAAATGACGGTGTTGTTAGATTTATGTTTTGAAAGGAATATGTACGATTTGTGAAAATGTTGAGGTGTGTAAACAATATTTTGAAAAGATTTTTGATATTGTTTTGAGAGTGGTGAATTTATATATCATGTGATGATAGCCAAGGTGGTGACCAATGTGGTGATAATCTATACTATAGCCAAGGTGGTGATTAATGTGGTGATAATCTATACAGTAGTACCAAGGTGGTGATAATTGATGTGGTGATTGTTAGAAAAGGTTATGGATTATTGTTGAGTGATTGGTGTTTGAGATTGTTAATGTGGTGTTTCGTGTTATTAGTAGATTGAATGGTATTGATTTTTAGTTTATTTCTATTATAGACTTGCTAGTTTTCTTTCGTAATCTCCTGAACTACATTATATGCAGGGATTACTGTTTTCTGAATTGATTGATTTTAATGTAATATCTTGAACTAAACGATATGTAGGGATTACTATGACTTCTATTGATTGTTTTTAATGTAATCTCCTGAACTAAACGATATGCAGGGATTACTATGATTTGTTTGATGTACTTTTGATGTGATCTCCTGAAGTATATATATATAGAGTTAGTGTTGTGGTGTAAAAAGTTATTTATAAATAAATTTAATAAAATTAACTGAAAGTAACAAACCCATGAAATCCGGTAACTTTTTCCTTTTTTTTTTGAATAAAGTGTACGAAATTTTATTGAAGAAAATTAAGTAGTATCAGCAGAGTCATACTGCCGTACATCATGTATAATAAATACCAGGAGGCTAGGCTGATGAAACCAGACTCAGACTGGAATGACTCAAAAGCAGTAGCAGCAAGTCTACGTGCTACCTTATTACATGTACGAGGATCATGACTAAGTTTGACTCTTGGAATACTCATCATAAGAACCACTATATCATCCAACAGAGCCCTATTTCCATCAAGATCGTGTTTGCAGTACTTCTATTCAGCTGAACTGCTTCCAAGTAGTCGCTCTCAGTAGTGACATTTTACAGGTTCAAAGACTTAGTCAAGTCCAAACCCTTCCTGCTAGCAAGAAGCTCAGAATGCTTTGGTGATGCAACATGCTGCACCGTATGAGCAAAGGCTGCTTTGAAAAGCCCATGAGAGTCACAGAGCACACCCCATGTTCCACCTCTAGTCATCTGAGGCACAGAAATACCATCCACATTTAGCTTGCAATGGTCATCACAATCTCGCTGCCAACGTTGCCTTACACCCTGCACCCCACTGGTTGTTTGCTCAAAGTTTATTACGTGTTTGGTTTGGGGATTACCCCTGGAAGCAAGGGGCAGTGGGGGCTTTAAGCTCGTGTTTGTTTCCTTGGTAAATAAATGATAGAAAAACATGGTAAGAAAGAGTTAAGAGTATGTAGACATATCCATTAAATTAATACAAAATTAATGGCTACTATTAATATGCAATATTTTTTTGTCACCATTCATTAAAATTCAAAAGGAAATATAAAAGGGTAAAGTTATGGTATGTTAATATTTCTCATACATCAACTATTTTTATTACTTTAAGGACTCGTGTTACCACATTGAGGATTAATATTACTATTTTGAGGACTCATACGGTAAACAAAGAAAATTTACCACTTTAAGGACTTATGTTACCACTTTGAGGACTAATATTACTATTTTGAGGACTCATGTGGTAACTAAGAAAATTTACCACTTTAAGGACTTATGTTACCACTTTGAGGACTAATATTACTATTTTGAGGACTCATGTGGTAACTAAGAAAATTTACCACTTTAAGGACTTATGTTACCACTTTGAGGACTAATATTACTATTTTGAGGACTCATGTGGTAACTAAGAAAATTTACCACTTTAAGGACTTATGTTACCACTTTGAGGACTAATATTACTATTTTGAGGACTCATGTGGTAACTAAGAAAATTTACCACTTTAAGGACTCATTTTACCACTTTGAGGACTAATATTATTATTTTGAGGACTCATTTTACCACTGTAAGGCAATTGTATGCATATCATACGTTAACACATTATAGAATTTGGAAAAATTGGTGTTGCAAGATAATGATTTGGCAAGATATATTATGTGAAATTGAAAATAAAAATTTGTATTTACTTACATAGCATGACACTTAGGATTGAAACCACAAATCTTAGGCCTCATTGAGGCCCCCTATCATTACCCATTAGTAAAAGACAAAACTGAAAACACAAATCGGATTAAAAAAAAAAATAACAACAACAATAATAACAACTCTAGTTGGATATACAATCACACGGAGCTGGCTTGCATACAATATTGTATGAAACCATCAAAGTACCTAAAAATTATTTAATAGAGTTACGAACAACATGAAAAAAAAAAAAAAAAAAAGTTAAGGAGTAGTTTCCTTCATTTTTTTTTTTTTGATAAATCACACCTTATTCTTCTTTTATTTTTGACCAGTGTTGTTACAATGCACATGTGCATAAGAAAAAGAAGAGACGTGTGATTTGTAAAAAGAAGTAAAAGATTCACGTCACCTAATTTTCTTCACTAAAATAATATAATACATTAAATTTATTAAAACTAGCGAAGAGTAGGTCAAGAGAATCGATGTGAAGATTAATTGGACCGATCAAATTAAAGTCGACTATGACGCAAAACGCTTAGAAGATTAATCCCAAAATAACTTGACCCAAATACAAGATGACTTGGATTGCCACATCTCCACGAAACCTCTAAATACAGCAAGAAATACGAGATGGGTTAGGTTGAGCCAAATGAGAACACAGCAATTAATTAGTAACAAAGGCTAACAGCTGGCTTTGAGCCTGTTGTTGTTTTTGTTTTGTTTTTTTTAAAGGAAAAAAAACTTTAAATAGAAATACCTATGGAGTAATCAGAGTTTACAACGTCAAATAACAAGGCTTTGGAGGCCTGAATCAGAGCACTGTTGTTCCAAGAAGTGACCTCAGTACAATTGTGTCCTAAGTCTGCTATAACATGAGCAACAAAATTTGATTCCCTAAACACATGCTTAAAAGAAACTGTGGTGAAAGAAGCAGAAAGGTTCCTAATATCTTCGACTATTTTGAGCCATCTCCAAGGGGAATCAAAAACTTCTTTGACAACTTCGATTACTAAATATGTGAGCCTGTGGTATGTTATGAACAATGAGTCAATAATGACCGAGTCGTTGCATGAAATCAAGATATTGTGTGCCTAGTCTAAATAGTTTTAGGATTAATTAGTCTGGTTGTAATAGGGTTATCATATTTCAACTTGTACTCAAAAATATTGTACTTGTAATCCTCTATATATAGAGGCTCTTATTATCAATGAAAGTATCTCAATTTTCTCCCAAATTCTCTTTCTCTAAAACACGTTATCAACACGAGCCCTAACCCTATCATTCAAAAGCCAAAAACCCAAAACCTTATATCCTCCATGCGCTGCATTTCCTCCTACACTTAACCAAACTTGTCTCGGCCTCTCCCGCACCACTGCCGGAGCCGTGAACTACCTTAATAGCCTTGAAGCACTGCCAGTAAGCAACTCTTGCCGACCGGGATCACAAGTCCGTAGCAACCTGCACTAGGATCGAAAGCACTGTTGCAATCCTAAGCAAACAAACTTCAATAAATTTTTCAAGAATGAACTCTGGAGAACTACAATGTTTAACGGATTGTGCGACTATGCACACTATTCTCCTCCATAGCCAATTATTTTTGGAGATGTTGCCTACACATTCCTCTGTGGCAAGCCTATCAAATTTGATCTAAGGCCATGAAATGACCTAATTTGTTTTGCTCAACGACACCATAATCTTTGTCACACAAGCTCTCTACGCTTCTAGAGCCAGAAGAACCCTCTTGAGTTTTAGAGATATTTCGAGCCAACAGATATCATGCGGAAACCCATTGTGAAAATGGGAATGAATTCCTTTGCATTTTCTCTAGTGATTGCGGACATAAGCGCATCTTAGAGAAACTTATGTGTCTCTCTAGTGGACTCTACGTTACCACTATTCGAGCTATTGAATCTAACAATGTCATAAGAGATAAATTATGAAATTTTGACACATATGGGCTTTGGTACGACATGTTATGTTTGACACATATAGGATTTGGTATGACAAGTTATGTCACCCTAGTCGTGCCATGAAGATTCATATTTATAAGACTTCACACGGACATCCTTTCTTTCGAGCTACATGCATGAAGTAAGAATCAAAAGTTGATTCATGGAGACCCTTGAGCCACCATTGCGTCGACATCCTCCTTCGGCCATCACCCATCTTTGATGCCAAAAGTGGCGCCATAGTCTCCCACTATGCTTCTAATGCCAATAGTGGCTCCATGACCCAACCGAAATCCTCATCGATTGCCTCTAAGGCCCATCGTTCGCTTGTTCCTTAGAGAAATTAGGACCGAGACAGTTTTACTCAAAGGATGCGAAAGAACTCATCCCATTTTTACACAGAATGTAAGTCGATATTTATGGACCTATTCAACCACCTTGAGGACCATATAGATACTTTAAGGTGTTGGTTGACGCGTTGACATGCTGGTTACATATCGTACTTGTGTCCACACGTAATGCTGCTTATGGTAAACTCGCAGGACATATTATTCATCTACGTACGGGCTCACCGCCCGGATCGTCTTATTAAGTCAATACGTCTAGATACTATTGAAGAGATTTACATCGAAAGTTTTTTATGATTATTGCTTGTCTATTGGGATTGATGTTGAACATCTGATTCCCTAGGTTCACATTTAATATGGTCTCGCGGAAGTCACCATTAAAAGATTACTAAAGGTCGCTCGAACGTTGGTAATGCTAACCAACATTTTAATTTCTGCATGGGGCTATGTAATTTTACACCCAACTGTACTTGTTTATCTACGACCCACAACCTCTCAACCATTTTTTGCGTCACAGTTGGTGACTGGATACGAGCCTAATTTCTCGTACTTACGCATATTTTGGTGCAAGGTTTATGTGCCAATTGCGCCGCCGCAACGTACTAAAATGAGTCCTCAATGACGATGGGTATTTATGTTGGATATGAGTCTCCATCCATCATCCATTATATAGAACTATTGACAGGTGATCTCTTTGCCGCTAGATTTGCGGATTGTCACTTTAATAAGACAGTATTCCCGTCATTAGGGGAAAATAAGAACGTCAACAATAAGAAATTATTGTGATCTATCCCCATTTTGTCTTAACTTGATCCTACAACCACACTGTTCGACATTGAAGTGCGGAGAATCATCAATCTTCAGAACGAATACAAATCAAAATGACTAATTGATAGTGGTTGTATCATTTTTTTTTTTGTTTTTTGAATATGGTATTAGTGGTTGTATCATATGTACTATATGTGAAACATATTTGCTCTATAAAATATAGGATTTCCTCTTTTGTTGTTGGTTAAAACATGTGTGTAGTTACGAGAAGCAAATAGGTTTGCCCATTTGCTTGCTTCTCATGCTTTAAGTAATAGTGATAGCCAAAATTGATTTGTACTAGCTCTAGATCGAGTTTATAAGGATGTCATTTGAAACAATTGTAAATGTTAATTGAATAAGTGAACTATCATTATCAAAAATATTAAAACTAAAGAACATGTGTGTAGTACATGAAAATAAACTAAGTCTCTCCGAATCAAGTACATACAAAATTGCGCTTGCCAGGCGGCCAAAAAATAAAAGGGAAAAATGCACAGACAGTGTCTGGGCACTTTGAGGACTATCAAAGTGATAACTGAACTTTAAAACATATCAATATGATACCTGGACTTATATTTTCTTATCAACGTAGTACCTACGTCAACGTTCAGTCATAGAACCGTCAATTTTGACCACGTGTGAGTCACGTGAGGCCAAAAATGAGGGCAAAAAGGACTTTTCACCCCATCATCCTAAATGGATTATCAAAATTGAAATTAAAACTAAATAAATTATTATATTAAAAATAAAAGTTGAATGAAATTTTTTGCTTTGTTCTATTAACCCGAAATTCCATCTCCAAATCCCGACCTCTGTGAATCAGGTGGTGTCTTCCGGAGTTTAGATGAGATTAGAAGTTGCCTTCTGCTTCTTTTTGCACGACATCATGAAGTCTTCCTCGTCGTTCATCGGAGGTAAAGATCAAGGTGGCGCGTGACTTCACGGTAGTGGAGGCTTTCAGGAAGGCATCTTCGATTGAATCCAGCGGGAGTGCGTAGTCTTCGAGGAGGGGAGGGAGGATGTGGTGCAGTAATCCGGCAGATCAAGATCCCAACTTCATCGGATTATAGGAGATTAACCTGCCTTGAAGCATCAAATAAAGATCGTTGCTGCACTTGGGCTTCGAAAGCAACATTTTCCTGGCCTTTTTTCGATCGCCATGCCACGACGCTCTCATCGGATCTAACATCAAGAAGCCCTCGCCGCCGGTCGCTGTTCCGCTGCCACTGGCTTACAGGAAGTCATCGCCGGCTAGGCCAATGGTGACTGCAGTGGCTCTGCCGCAGAAGAGGTCGGCTTCCGCGGTGGCGATGAACGAGGGGTTCTTCAAGATGAATTACTCGGCGGTCCCTGCTGCGGGCTGCTGCGGCAAAGAACAACGAAGGTGATAAAGAGGATGAGGAAGATAATGACGAGAGGGATGAGGAGGCGGAGGTGGAGAGGGAGAGGCAGAGAGACAGCAGATTGGAGGCGGCGGAGGAGAAGGGTTAAAGAGATTGGCGAGGGCAATAGAGAGGTTTGGGGAGGTGTATCAGAGAGTGGAGGCTGAGAAGTTGAGGCAGATGGTGGAGTTGGAAAAGCAGAGAATGCAGTTTGCTAAGGACTTGGAGGTTCAGAGAATGAGGATGTTCATGGACACACAGGTCCAGCTGGAGCGGATCAAGCACGTCAAGTGACCCGGCTCTAATGGTGAGCCGAATCTGTCAGCTTTCTTTTATATGCTATAGGATTGTTTTTGGTTTCTGAGAATCAATTTGTTAGTTTTCGGGGTCTTGTTGGATTTATATGCTATTGTTGAGAAGTGTTGCTGATAATTGAATAATCTATTCGCTTCGAAAGCAATCTCCCCAATTCAATTTCAAAGAAACAAGCTTTCAAAGTCCTCGTTTAATCTCCTCTCCTCTGTATTAGGGTTTTCATAAACTGATTAGTCTTTAATGGAGCTGATTTAGGCTCTAATTCTCCTCCTTTTCTTCAATCCTCACTAAATGCTGTATTGGGTTTTAATCTTCACAAAAGATAATGGAAAAGATAGCCACGGATTTACAAGGCAGTGTGGTCAATTTGAATGCAAGCTCTTGATAAGAGGAATAGCAATTGCAGGCCAGAGAATTGAGAGTGAAGTCGGAGGCCGATCGATTCTGGGTAAATGATGATGAATGAGAGAGGAGAAGAAATTTTTTTTAATTCTTCATTTATTTCTCTCTCTTATTTATAAAACCATTTAAATTAATTATTTTATTCATATTAAATAAAAAATCAGATAATTTTTTTTTGAGGGGCACATCAGTCATTTTGCCCTCATTTTCAGCCTCACGTGACTCACACGTGGTCAACTTGACGGTTCTGTGACTGAAAGTTGACGTAGGTACTATGTTGATAAGAAAATATAAGTCCAGGTATCATATTGATACGTTTTAAAGTTCAGGTATCACTTTGACAGTCCTCAAAGTGTCTAGACACTGTCTGTGCATTTTTCCCAAAATAAAATAAGGGCTAAATACTAGTTAGTACCATATGGTTTAGATTCAAAATCAATTCAGTCCCTGAACTTCTAATTTCATCAAAAACACCCCTGCACTTTCAATTTTGATCTAATAGGTCTAATTCGTTAATATTTTGTTATGGGTTCAAGTTATAGTTGGATTATTTGTTGAAAAACTATTTATTTTTAATAGTAGGACTCACTCCTAAATTGACTATGCAGACCACCTCGACACCACATCATAAAACATAGGCCATATATGAGCCACGTTAACAAGTTAAATAACTCAATTGTCGGAAAACTAACAAATTTGACCTATTAGATCAAAATTAAAAATACATGGGTGTTTTTGATGAAATTAGAAGCTCAGGGACTGAATTGATTCTGGACCTAAACCACAGGGTAGTAATTTGTATTTAGCCCATAAAATAATCTCTATAAACATAAATTCAAAAAAAAAACAAATGTAATAAAATTTAAAAAAAAATTGAAAATTGTGTTGAAAATTCTGATCATGGTGAAAAATAAGCCCTAAGGCAAGCACGGAACTGACAAATTCGTAGCAACAACTATAGACTAATAGCATATATGTGCAATAAGTTTTTGATATTAGTTGTTTTTTTTTTTTTTTTTTGAGGGGAATGAAAGACTAATTCATTGATTGAGAATCATTACAATCAGAGATTAATATAGCCTCCACAGACGGAGGAAGATATGAGAAGAAATCTATTTGAAAATCAACATTCTTAGCCTCCTGAGCCAAGACGTGAGCCACACCATTGGCCTGTCTTCCAACCTTGAGGACACGAGCTCCCAACGCCTCAAGCAACAAAACCCGCAAATCTTCCAACAAAAAACCGAGTTCCGACCCATCTAGTGCAGCAGACGCTATTCCGGACACCAAATCCAAACAATCTGTTTCCACAATCAAGGGGGTAAGATTATTCTCAATAGCCAACTGCACTCCTAGAACTAGAGCGAGCAGCTCCGCATGTCGAGCTGAGTGAGCCAACGTGATAGAGTGCCTAAAACCATGAAGAAAAGCTCCCTCATGGTCCCTAAACACCCCACCTAATCCCGAACGACCTGAGCCTTGATCAAAGGCAGCATCAACATTCAGTTTAATGAAGCCCAAAGGAGGTTTCGTGCACCTCTTAACCGGCCTAGCAGCCAAACCCGACTGGTTAGAAGAACGAGCAGCTTTAAATTCTTCCAACCAACCCAGAGTCACTGGAACAATCTGAGACGCTTGTTTAAAATCACCCTCCCAAACTTTAGCGTTTCTATTTCTCCAAATAGCCCACAAAATCATCAAATAATAGTCAAAAGACTGAGGACTCGACGAAGAGGCTAACAATAGCCAGTTTGCAACACTTGTAGGGGTCGTGTATAATGGGAGGTTGGCCCTCTGAAACAAACTAGTAGCATGGGGACAATCTCTAACCGCATGCAAAGGAGTCTCTATTTCTTCATCACAGAGAGGGCATTGGGTATCTAAATCAATACCACGATCACGAAGCCTACTCCGAGTAGGAAGAACATTGGAGGCTGCTTTCCATGCACAGATCTTTACACTACCTGGGACTGGCGCTTTCCACAACTGACGCCAAAGTGCACCACTTGGGTTAGGTGTGGATGAATCTTCAAGAATCCGATCCCGAGCAATATGATAGGCTGATTTAACCGTGAACCGACCTCTTTTATCACCACCCCAAATCCACCTATCCTCATGATTTCGGGGACTAAGGGGAATAGAAAGGATTTTCTGAACAATGTGAAGAGGAAACAGTTCTGATAAGAGGGTGGCATTCCACATACCCGGGGGGCTAAGAAGATCAGCTACAGTAGTCACTCTGTCCGAGAAGAAAGCACTCAAGTCCTCTCCCATTAGCCACGGGTCCAGCCATATATTAGTAGTGAAACCATTACCAATATGTCGTTTAATACCCGCTTTAAGAATGTCACGACCCTGTAAAATACTCCGCCAAGCGTAGGAAGGCTGTGTGCCTAGATTAGCTTCCCAAAAAGTACAATGGGGAAAATATAGAGCTTTGAAAAGTTGGCCAATCAAAGAATCAGGACTTTGAAGTAGCCTCCACCCTTGCTTAGCTAACATCGCCAAATTGAAGGCAAAAAGATGTCGAAAACCCATACCTCCCAAACTTTTAGGTTTACAAAGCTCATCCCAGGCCCTCCAATGCATAGTCTTCTTCTCTTCCGTACTTCCCCACCAAAATTGGGCACACATTTGGTGTAGCTCCTGAATAAGGTTCTGAGGAAGCAAGTAACAATTCATTGTGTATAATGGTACTGCTTGAGCTACCGCTTTGATTAGAATTTCTCTACCTGCAGCACTGAGTAATTTAGATCTCCAACCTGTCAATTTTTTGGACAAGTTATCTTTAATATAGGCAAATGTATCAGATCTAGACCTGCCAACGAGGGTTGGGATCCCTAAATACTTCTCATGCTTATCCACCACCTGAACTCCCAGAATCTGGGCCATACTGTCCCTCATATGTGGCAAAACACTTCCACTGAAGACAACATTACTCTTCTGTAGATTCACTTGTTGCCCAGAAGCTCTTTCATAAATATTAAGCAAATTTCGTACCATACGACAAGCTTGAGGTGTTGCATTGGAATAAAGCATACTATCGTCAGCGAACAAAAGATGACTAATAGTAGGAGCACCATCACAAATACATAGTCCCAACCATTGGTCAGTAGACACCGCATGTGATATAAGGGCAGATAGACCTTCTGCACATAATAAGAATAAATAGGGAGACAAGGGATCTCCTTGCCGCAACCCACGCTGCGGTGTAACATAACCTCTAGGTGTGCCATTAACAAGAAAAGAATATCGTACCGTAGAGAGACAGGACATGATAAGATCCACCCATTGAACAGCAAACCCCATTTTAAGCATGATGCGCTGCAAGAAACCCCACTCCAATCTGTCATAGGCTTTACTGATATCCAGTTTAAGTGCCAAAAAACCTTCTTGACCACGGCGCAGCTTGTGCATGTAATGAGCTAGCTCTGACGCTACCAAAGTATTATCCGAGATCAACCGATTAGGAACAAACGCACTTTGGTTGGGGGAAATAATATCTGGCAAAAAACTCTTGAGCCTGTTAGCAATAACCTTTGATGCTATTTTATAAATGACATTGCATAAGGAAATTGGTCGAAGATGGGACATAGTCACAACTTCCTTGATCTTTGGAATAAGAGCTACAAAGGTGTAGTTCAAATCAGGAGGGATTTCAGAGTGGGATAACATCGAAATCACCGCTTGACTAACCTCTTGTCCGACAAGATCCCAGTATTTCTGGAAGAAAAAAGGTGAGAGACCATCAGGCCCTGGTGTTTTTGAAGGGTGCATTTGAAATAAAGCAGTACGAACCTCCTCCGCACTATAAGGAGCCAATAAAAGCCCATTCATGGCTTCCGAAACTCGAGGCTCAATAGTCTGAAGAACTAAGTCTTGAGCCTCCAAATCAGAAGGTTGGGAACTGAACATATTCTGAAAATAATCCACCACAACCCCATCTATACCGGCTTTAGACTCTTGCCATAACCCATTCTCATCAAAAAGACCCTTGATCTTATTTTTTTGACGCCTATTCGAAGCTTTTGTGTGAAAAAATCTGGAGTTCCGATCACCGTCCTTAAGCCAAATTGCTCTAGAACGTTGCCTCCAAAAAGTCTCGTCGATGGACATCAGTTCATTCAAACGTTGCGAACATTGTAGTTTGAGAACATTATCATTTTGGTCAAAAGGTTTCTGCAAGAGAGCAGCCAGCTGAGCTCTCACCCCTTCCACCTCCTCTCTTCTACTACGAAAAACGGTTCTGTCCCAATCTAGGAGTTGAGTCCCCAATCCCCGAACTTTGCGGCACAGTTGGAGCATAGGTTCCCCACCATAAGGAGTACGCCATGCCTCCTCCACCTTGGACGAGAAGCCCTCATGAGCACACCACATCTCTTCAAACCGGAAGCGACGTCGAACTTTATCATGGTGCATTTGTTCCTTACGAACCTCCAAAAGCAGGGGTACGTGGTCCGATCTACTGGGGTGGAGATTAACCACACGTGAAAACCCTAATTCCGATATCCAGGTTGGGGTACAGGTGCCCCTGTCCAACCTCTCCTTCGTGTGCGAATCAGACCACGTATACAATCCTCCAGCAGAACCCATATCCTTCAGGTTACAATCCGAGAGGGCATCCCGAAACACCTGCATCTGTCCTTGACTGCGCACCCTGCCTCCTGACTTCTCTCCCAACTCCAATATTTCATTGAAATCACCAGCAACTACCCAAAGATCCCCTGGATTCCGGGCTAGAGATCGTAACATATTCCACGATAAGTGGCGTTGTCCAGTCTCTGGATGACCATAAAACCCCGTGAAACGCCACTCCACCTCGTTAGGGGCTTGTATATAGGCATCAATATAATACCGCTTCACGTCTTGAACCCTAACCGAGATGGAGTCATCCCAAAGTAAAGCGAGACCCCCTGCTCTCTCCACGCGGTCGAAGTGGGCAATATGAGGAAACCCAATAGAGCGCCTAAGAGATTGATGTTGCTCCTTAGTGCAATGAGTTTCGCTGAGGAAAACCAGATTGATGCGATGCTTTTGAATTAACATCTTCAAAGCGTGTCTAGTTCGTCTATTCACAATACCTTGACAGTTCCAGAACAGAATATTCATTGAGGGATCGAAACAAGGTGAACGGAGCACCCGCTGAAGCCGCCCGGCGGCACTACAGAAATCTGGAAAACCCTAGACCAAGGCACCAGGGCTCCGCAATTTTCGCTAATTGGGAATACACAAAAATTTGAGATTTTTTTATATTAGTTGTTGTTTTCATCATATGTGGAAGTAATGCAGTAGCCACCTAGATTTATGTGATCCTTGTTGTGAAGATCACCATTCCTTTTTTCCAATTGGACCCTCTCATTGTTCAGTAAACACAAATCGAATTTCAAGCAGCCACACATAAAGATGAGGAATATGTTGCAAATTATTCCAGAAAATTTGGACAAACTATGGAACGAATGGGATGTCCGGATAATTTGTAAGCAAATTGCTTACAAATTATCCTCATACACTTTGGAAGCCGAAGAAAATTCCGAAACTCGATGAGAATTATCACATGGATAGCCTACTTATCAGCGGATTGGGTTGCTACTGTCGCACTTGGAGTGATCTCCAACTTCCAAAGAGATTGTAACCAAGAAAATTCCTCTCATCCAAACAGCCAGATGATCATGGCTTTTTGGACCCCGTTTCTTCTAAAAACAATGGAGCTAGAATGATTTTAGTATTTAATAATTAGGTTACATGGCTCTATATATAGAGGTCTGTACAACGGAAGATAACCATATACAAGGAATTTGACTCTTGTCTAAAAAACTAGATAATTACAGAGTGAATCTAAAAGAGCTATCAACAAGTAACAGAAAGATAAACTCATGTATATCACAAGATATACACTCTAACTAGGAGACTCCAATATCACGGACAGCAGACTTGGTGGACAGTGTTGCACGCTGGTCAGGAGTCTTGGAGAGATTAAGCTTTGCTGTTGGACTACGCTTATCATCCCCCCTTAAGATAAGAGGGCGTCTGCGAACTGTCAGCTTGGACGTCAATGTAGCAAAGCGAGGCACGGGCAAGCCCTTTGTAAAGATATCAGCAAGCTGATCATCCGTGCATACATAACGAATGTGTAATTCATTACGGATCACCTTCTCTCTCACATAATGATAATCAATTTCAACATGTTTCATTCGACCATGAAAGATAGGATTAGATGCAACAACAATAGAACTGAGGTTATCACACCAAAGACGTGGCGCGGTGAGGAAAACCTTAAGACCACGAAACAAAGACCGCAACCATGAGAGTTCAGCAGCTGTATAAGCAAGCTGTCTGTACTCAGCTTCAGTGCTAGAGCGAGAGATAGTCTTTTGCTTCTTCGAACTCCAGGAAATCAAATTGGGACCGAGAAAAATGCCATAACCACCAGTTGAATAACGATTGTCGGGATCCCCAACATAGTCGGCATCAGAATAAGTGACAAGGTGCAAGGAACCACGACGATAGACAAGACCATGATCAAAGCTGTACTTCAAATAGTGTAAAATTCTCTTGACGACTACCCAATGGACAGTAGTAGGACGATGCATGAACTGACACACTTGATTGACAGTAAAAGAGATGTCAGGATGAGTGATGGTTAAGTATTGCAAGGCTCCAACCACACTCCTATATGTTGAAGGATCAGACAATAGGACACCATCGTGTACACTTATTCTCTTACCACTTGCCATAGGAGAAGCAACAGGTCGAACATTTTCCATTTGCAATTTGGCCAATAAACCGGTGGTGTATTTGGTTTGTGTCAAGTGGAGACCAACGTCACTAGTTACAGCTTCAATGCCCAAGAAGAAGTTAAGGGAGCCAAGGTTCTTCATGGAGAACAAGTGTCCCAATGTCGTAATAAGCTGCATGATGTGAGGAGAACTATTTCCAGTAACTAGGATATCATCCACATATATTAATAACACCAAAAACACACCATCTCAATCAAGAAGAGAGAGAGAGTAATCAGCATGTGATTCAGAAAAGCCAAGCTCCTCCAAGTAGTCCGAAAAATGTTTAAACCAAGTACGGGGTTCTTGTTTAAGCCCATACAAAGAACGTTGTAATTTACAAACATGATTAGAAAGGTTAGGATCAATAAAACCTGTTGGCTGCTTCATGTAAACATCCTCAGATAAATAGCCATGCAAGAAAGCATTTTTCACATCGAGTTGACGAATTGTCCATTGATGATGAACAGCCAAGGCAAGAACAACCCGAATAGTTGTGTGTTTGACGACGGGACTGAAGGTTTTAGAATAATCAAAACCTTCTTGTTGATGGAAGCCATTTGCAACTAGACGAGCCTTGAAGAGCTCAATAGTGCCATCTGCACGACACTTCACGCGAAAAACCCACTTGTTGGGCAATATATTCATGGCTGGAGAAGGAGGAACGAGCACCCATGTTTAAGAAGAGATCAAGGCATGAAACTCAGATGCCATTGCTGCTTGCCACTCTGGATATTGTGCAGCCTGTTTATAGGAACTAGGTTCAAGAGTGTGAGTCTGTGGAGTGCTATGCATAGCGTATTTTGGATTAGGCTTGAAAATCCCATGTTGTGAACGAGTAATGATACGAGTATCCTCAGTAGATGGGAACGTTCCTTAACCAGATGTAGGAAGAGATACCTCCACATTGGAAGACTGCACAGAGGGAGGAGAGGACAAGGTAGGAGATATAGGTGGTGGAGATGATGAAGGCAATGGAGATGATGGTGCTGGCAATGGTAAAACAGTGGAATGATCTGTAGGGGAGGATGATCCAGGTGCAGGAGAAGTGAGCATGGCCTGTTGGAATGGAAAGTATGCTTATCGAAAACCACATGCCTTGACACATAAACACGACCAGAAGTGAGATCCAAACAATAATACCCTTGATGATCAAGGGAATATCCTAGAAACACACAGCTTTTGGACTTAAATTGCAGTTTGTTTTGGTTAAAAGGACACAAGAAAGGGAAGCATGTGCAACCAAACACACGTAGATAGTCATAATCAGGAAGACGCTGAAATAACTTTTCATATGGAGAGGCATGACCCAAAGTACATGAAGGCAGACGATTAATGAGGAAAATAGCAGTATTAAAAGCATCGACCCAGTGAGACATAGGCATATGTGCATGAGCTAGCATGGTTAAACCAAGTTCAGAAATATGACGGTGTTTCCTCTCTACCAAACCACTTTGTTGTGGGGTTTTGGGACAAGAAAAACGTTGGAAGATACCATTGGTTTCCAAATAATCACGAAATGCACGACTTTTATATTCTCCACCTTCATCACATTGCAATACTTTGATTTTGGTCGAAAAAAAATTCTCAACATGTTTTTGGAATTTAACAAACATAGAAAAAGCCTCATGCTTGAATTTCATAGGGAACAACCAGGAATAATGAGAGAAATCATCAATAAATATAATGTAATATTTGAACCCTTGTACAGAAAGATTGGGAGAACACCATACATCTGAATGCACAAGTGCCAAAGGTACATTAAAGACAGACTCTGATAATTTAAAAGGAAGCCTAGAACTTTTCCCTACAGGACATGAATGACAAAAAGAATTTTCCAAATGGCCTTGCAAACGCAAGGATTTATTTGACAGTAGACGAGACAAAACAGGAGCTGCTAGATGACCAAGCTGAAAGTGCCAGATTTGAGCACACGCACGACCTCCAAAGAATGCAAAAAGACCCTTAGATGATGCGGGTACAGGCCATTTTCACTCCTGCCATGGAAAAGGATCTTCCGCGTCCTGAGATCCTGGATAAGAAAGAAATCAGGGAAAAACACAAAGAAATAATTACTGTCTTTGGAAAATTGATACAAAGAGATAAGATTTGTAGAAGCAGAGGGACAATGAAGAACATTAGGTAAAGTGAAGGACGAGTGGTTATGAGATAGTGCAGTAGACCCAATATGAAAAATATCCAAACCTGAACCATGGCCAATTCCATTGACATTGTCAGTGCCATTATACTCACGAGGGTTGGTAAGGTTGTGAGCATCAGAAGTGATATGAGCATTGGCTCCAGTGTCCATCAGCCATGTAGTATCTCTATAACGAGGAGAAGATGATGCAGCCATTGCAGTAAAGCGCTTGGTGGGAACCCTTCCCTCATAAGACAAGTTCATTATGTTAAAGCAATCAACAGCAGTATGTCCAGCACGCTCGCAGATTTGACAGTGTACTCGGTTACCAGTATTGAAGAATGACTCAGTAGAGGAACCATGACCTGGTTGCACTGAGGATGTAGCACTAGAAGAGCCACCACGAGGAGTAAATGAGGAACGTTCTCGTCCTTCACCTGGAGACCAACCACGGCCGCCACGACCATTGCTAAGAAATCCACGACCTCAGAATGATCCACTAGGTTGAGAAGCAAGGAATGCAGTGGTACCAGTATCAACAGCAGCAGAAAGAGATTGATTTGTCATTGGACATTTAGCACTCAACAATAGAGCCTCCAAGGCCTCATAAGAGATGGAGGTATCACATGCTTGAGCAGAGCTGACAGTCATCTCAAAGGAAGGTCCAACATTATTCATCATAATACAGACAAGATCATTATCATCAATTGGACTACCGGCTAAGGCAAGACTATCAGCAATAGAATTCAACTTATCAAGTTAATCAGAAATTGAGAGATCTCCCCTCATTATTTTCAGCAATTCACCACGCAACTGAAGGATGCGGTTTTGTGAGGAAGAAGCATAACGCTTCTCTAAGGCCACCCATGTAGTACAAGCTGACGTTGAGCGAGCAACCGTTGACAGGACTGTCAGAGTTAGCGAGATATTGATCCAACTGAGGATGAGCTGGTCTTGTTGGATCCAAGCATCATATTCAGGATTAACAGTGTTGGTGAGCTTGCCTTCCTTGTCCTTCAAGAAACACGGAGGGCAGGAGGAAGAGCAATCCACAAAGGATAGTTGGAACGGTCCAGCTTGATAGACAGCATGCTGGAGACATTCTGAGCCACAGTGGATGAGGAAGATGACGAAGCACCAGCTGTTGAACCCATTGAACTCGAGCAGGATCAGAAAAAAAAATATATATATTTGTCGATTAGACTTTAGGGCTATGGTACCATAAAAAACAATGGAGCTAGAATGATTTTAATATTTAATAATCAGGTTACATGGCTCTATATATAGAGGTCTGTACAACGGAAGATAACCATATACAAGGAATTGGACTCTTGTCTAACAAACTAGATAATTACAAAGTGAATCTAAAAGAGCTATCAACAAGTAACAGAAAGATAAACTCATGTATATCACAAGATATACATTCTAACTAGGAGACTCCAATATCACGGCTAGTAGACTTGGTGGACAGTGTTGCACGCTGGTCAGGAGTCTTGGAGAGATTAAGCTTTGCTGTTGGACTACGCTTATCATCTTCTTGTGCACCTTGGTGGCCCAGACAGCATCACTGCTTATTCACTTGAAGGCAATGAGCTCTGGTTAAGGCACCTCTTAGGCTTACTAGTCCAAGTTACGGTTTCTTTATACATATTTTTAAGATCATGGACAGCTAGCACATACCAGCTCTCACTTCTATCATGGAATTATCAAGTATAGAGAGAGGACTTGGGTCCTGCAGTCTACAACCAGTGATAGATATAGAAACTTGTTGGTACCTAATCCTAATCATGGTAATGCTCATCTTGGTTCCCGCAATGATGCCAAGGAAACAGATGTAGAGGATCTAAGAAACAGGTTAAGTTTTTGGAGAATAAGTTCCAAAGATTTGGCAGCGGGGACAAAACCTAGTACTTTAGAAGCCACATTAATTCATCAAGCCTATGTGATGTTCAAAAAGGCGTTCGTGCTCCTTTACGCAGATCTCACCATTGACTTTTGTGACACTGAAAACAGTTATCCTTTGATTGTGGGCAGTTCATCAGAAGATTACTTCGAAGTAGTAGAGATTGAGCTTGGTTTTATGTATGATTTGCTGTACACAAAGGCAACCATGATATACTCTTTCAATGGTATCATTTTCTGCTCCATCTGCATGCTTTGTTACATTTCAACATTTCTTATCTTTGGCCTCGTAATTGATAAGAAGCTTTATTTCACCATTGACATAGCTCTCACTTGTTGTCTGTTAGAGCTATTACTCTTGAACTATATGCCATTGCCGTACTACTTTCCATAGACTGGAAACTATACTGGTTAAGCAGGCAAAAGAATATGCTTGCCTATTGCATCTTCAAAGGAATCAGTTGCTTTAGGTCAATTTTAAGTCATCGCAAGAGGTGGTCTGAATCCATGGCACAATTTAGGCCCAATTTGGTATTGCTTTTGGAACCTGCTTTTGGTCCAAAAGTGCTTCTGGTGCTCAATGAGGCTGTTTGGTAAACTCCAAAATTCTGGCTTTTGGGCAGAAGAGCTGCCTCCCACAGTAAGAAATCAAAAGCTAGTTTTAGTAGCTTTTGAAAATGACTTCTGCGGAACCGAGCTGAAAAACACGGAGGTATTAATGAATGTTTCTGGTGGCTTTCTCTGGGTACCTCACACAGAATGCTATACCGCCTGGAGCACCGATCGGCACCTAAATCCTGTAGCAAGTACGCAACGTTAGAGGAATAAACCGTACCGGACGGTCTATACCTCTCCGATTCCTGAGTGAGTAACTAATAGTTGTGTAGAATAAATCATGGGCCCAGGAGTTCTTACCTCTCCAAGGTGGTTGTGCTATAATCTTTATATCCAAGCGTGGGAAGGGAGTCTCCTCTATCTTCGATGTGGGACACAGGTTCTTCTGATGCCATATCAGTCCTGTATTTGTAAAGATAGATGGGCTGTGCTAGCCTTGCCCCGGGCCCTGGGTGCCCGGGGTGGCATCTTATGTGAAGCCCGCAATGGTGGGGTGTGATCCAGGTCCATGGCGTAGTACCTGGGATTACCGATGGGGCCCAGGAGCTAGTGCTAAACCTAGTTGAGACTCCCTAGTATGTACAAGTCCCCCAAGTTCCCGTTCAAGATGTCTCTTGGGTGGGGACTTATTTATTTCAGTCTCACGGTTTGGCACTAGTGTGCCTATAGGTAGTCCCCCAAGTTCCCTCAGAAGAGAAATCTTGAGCGGGCAATGCCTTAGGTAAGCCACTTTCATGGGACAATGAGGTTGTCCCTGGGACTAGGTGGGATAGGGAATTTGATCCTTCGGTATCCAATGGGGGTAGAGAGAGCTTGGCTCCGATACCCGATGGGGTAGAATATTTGAGCCTCCGGTACCCAATGGGGTGGAGAGGGCTTGGCTTCGATACCCGATGGGGTAGAAGGTTTGAGCCTCCGGTACCCAATGGGGTGGAGAGGGCTTGGCTTCGATACCCGATGGGGTAGAAGGTTTGAGCCTCCGGTACCCAATGGGGTGGAGAGGGCTTGGCTTCGATACCCGATGGGGTAGAAGGTTTGAGCCTCCGGTACCCAATGGGGTGGAGAGGGCTTGGCTTCGATACCCGATGGGGTAGAAGGTTTGAGCCTCCGGTACCCAATGGGGTGGAGAGAGCTTGGCTTCGATACCCGATGGGGTAGAAGATTTGAGCCTCCGGTACCCAATGGGGCTGAAAGGGCTTGGCTTCGATACCCGATGGGGTAGAAAATTTGAGCCTCCGGTACCCCATGGGGTGGAGAGGGCTTGGCTTCGATACCAGATAGGGTAGCAGATTTGAGCCTCCGGTACCCAATGGGGTGGAGAGAGTTTAGCTTCGATACCCGATGGGGTAGAAGGTTTGAGCCTCCGGTACCCAATGGGGTGGAGAGGGCTTGGCTTCGATACCCGATGGGGTAGAAGGTTTAAGCCTCCGGTACCCAATGGGGTGGAGAGGGCTTGGCTTCGATACCCGTTGGGGTAGAAGGTTTGAGCCTCCGGTACCCAATGGGGTGGAGAGGGCTTGGCTTCGATACCCGATGGGGTAGAAGATTGAGCCTCCGGTACCCAATGGGGCGGAGAGGGCTTGGTTTTGATACCCGATGGGGTAGAGGATGTGAACCTCTGTGGTACCCGATGGGGTCGACGTTGCGTGTCGGCCACGTGGGCAGACTAAGTTGTGCAATAAATGCCCGTTTCTTCCTCTGCCGAGGCTTCGAGAAATGGGAGAACGCATGGGACACGTGTAGCGATCCTACGGCAGAGGTCGCTTTGGTTCCGACGGTCCTGATGCGTTAGAGATTGAATTTAAGAGGGAAACTGACTGTTTTCCCTCACCTTTCGCGAAAAAGAAGCTCTAGAGATTTGGAGGTTTGCAGCGAAGAGAAAGGGAGAGCCAAGGGAGAATTGTCAGTGCTTGTGGAGTGAGATCGACCGTCTGCTGAAAAAAAAGGTTAGATCTCTGTGGGTTTTACCTATTCTCCTGCTGGGTCTGCTTCTGTTACTGCCAAGGCAGTGTTTTTTGTTTGTGGTTGTGTTTGTGTTGCTCTTGTTTGCATAGATATAGAAACGGACAATGCCAGTGTCGTTGTTGTGTTGTTGTAGATTATTTAGGTTTGCTTCGTTTTGTGGGTTTTGGGTTAAATTTCTGGGCTTTCCTTTGAATTTCTGGGTTTTGGATAGGCTAACCCTTGTGCTTCTGGTTCCAGATATAGCAAGATTTGAGGTCCGCGGTACCATAGTTAGGATGGAATCAGAAGCCAGGGGAGGGGATACGGGATCGTCGTACCAGTCCTCTGCCAGGCGAGCTGAAATGGACATCGACCGGTACCTAGGTCGGGTAGACTAATTAGCGGAGAACACGGGGTCCTCGACTGGGGTGTTCTCGGAGAGTAGTGGGGAGTTCGACGAGGGTGAGAGCGAGGGTGCATCTGCGGAGGCCCCGGTAGTTACAGTGGCCATTCCCGGTCGGGTAGACTAATTAGCGGAGAACACGGGGTCCTCGACTGGGGTGTTCTCGGAGAGTAGTGGGGAGTTCGACGAGGGTGGATCTGCGGAGGCCCCGGTAGTTACAGTGGCCATTCCTGAGGGCATTCCGAAGCCGAGGTACACACTTGCGGACGGGACCATATGCGATGAACCTGGGAGAAGCATGACGATGAAGGAGATAGTAGACATGCGGCTGAAGTGGGGGATACCGGGCGCAGTAGAGCTTAGGCCTCTTAGGGATGGGGAACTGGCCGCAAATCCTACCCCGGGGTGGGTGGCGCTGCACGAGAATCAGCTCCACCAAGGGTTATCGCTACCCCTGCCCCGGTGCCTACAGTATCTGCTGCGGATGCTGAACCTGTCACCGGGGCAGCTAACCCCGAATGCCGTTCGTCAAATATGCAGTATGATGGCCATGTGGGACCTGTGCCAGCAAGGGTGGCCTTCCATAAATGAGTTCCGCGCGGTACACCTGGTACTGTATTCTAGGAAGCGGTCTTGTGCGGGTACGGTGACCTTTGCCGCTAGGGACTACGAGCCGCTAGTTACCGATATGCCTACCTCGATGAGCAAAAGGTGGAGGAACAAAGTGTTCCTAGCTGGTGGGCGGTGGCAGATAAAAAATAAAAAGTGGCAGCTGACCGGTACCTTCCAAGCTATCGGGGACCAGTCCTATACGCTATCAGAAGTAGAAAAGAAGAGGATAGCCCGGGTATATGCCGTGTGGTCAGAGAAAGAGAGGAGCTCTTATAGGTTCATCCGGCACTCAATACTTTTTAGGCTAGGGTTAGGGTGGCTTCCAGGTAAGGGACTTTTTACTTTATACGTATATGTAGTGTATATAACTTTTTCGTCCTCTCTACTTTCGACTAACCTTTGAACTGGTTGCAGTGAAAGCCCCAAAGAGGAAACCTCGGAAAGGCAAGGAGGAAGACAGGATGGATGATGCTCAGTTAATGGACATGCTGATGAGCCAGGGAGAAGATGCCCTGCACATCGACGTCGACCTAGTGTCGAAAGGCACGAGTCGGTCAATTGAGGAGACCCTGTTGGAGATTACCGATGAGGGATACGGTGAACCTGATCCCGACGCCCCTGTGACCCGCGCCGCGCAGACCTCCATGGCCGATGTCATTACGATAGCTGACACCGGGGTGGGTAAAGTACCGGCCTCAGTGCCCATTTCCTCTCGTTCCACTGGGAGCGATGAGATGTTGCTCCCAGGTGAGAAGAAGAGATCCCACAAGCACCGGCATCGAACCGATAAGGAGGTGACGTATACTGGCCGGGATGTCCAGGGTACCGGTGCAAAGAGGCAGAAGAAAGATCACCCGGGACCAGGGCCGTCGCCTCTCTTGGCTTGTTATCTCCCGCCGTTCCTGTAATCCCCAAGAATCCCATCAAGCAGCTGCTGAATGAATACGGGGTTGCCGATGAAAAATTCGTGCGGGCCATGCTTGGGGATCTGAAGGACATTGACCTCGACCGGGTTCGAGCCAAAGATAATACTCCCCAGGAGAATCGCCGTCTCACCCGAGAGTCAATGATGCGGGTATGTCTTGTTTTTTTTTCTTGTTTTTTTCTCTCTCTACCTGTTGTTATACGTTTTAATCGGTATACCTGCAGGCACTCTTCAGATAATACTCCCCAGGAGAATCGCCGTCTCACCCGAGAGTCAATGATGCGGGTATGTCTTGTTTTTTTTTCTTGTTTTTTTTTCTCTCTACCTGTTGTTATACGTTTTAATCGGTATACCTGCAGGCACTCTTCAATGTGTACGCCATCGACGCCAGCGAGGAAGATACTCATCTGAAGGAGGAGGTTAGTAACCTCTCCGGGCAGGTGAAGTATCTTCATGGCAAGAAGGCCAAGTTGGAGAAGGAGCGGGACTCGCTGAGGACTGAGATGGCCACCTCTAAGCAGCGGATTGCGGAGCTTGAGGGTGAGGTTGCTGAGGCACGGGAGGAGGTCAAGAACGCCCGGGACTCCGAAAAAAGGGCTGCAGAGTCTGCCGTCTCATGGAAGGAGAAGGCAGACTCTCTGGAGGATCGCCTTCCTGCGGAGAGGCACGAGGCCGTGGAGGAGTACAAGTCCTCGGATGAGCTTATCGCTATGCTGGCTGCTGCCCAAGATAAGGTTGTCATCATGAAGTTTAAGGAGTGGGTGGCGGCCGGGTACTTAGATGAAGCCAAATTTAGGTGGGGTCTCCTGGAGAAAAGGAAGAAGGAGCAGGAGGCGGCGGCCAAATCCGGTGCCGGTGGGTCTCAGAGTACCGATGGAGATCGGTTGTAAATTTTTTTTTTTTTTTTAACTATTGTCTAATTTTGTTTGGTAGTCCAGGCTTTTTGTGAATGGGAACATCCTTGATTTGAATGGGAATTAGAAAGGAATTAAAATTTCTAGGATTTTCGTACCTTTGAGCATTTGTTTGCATCACTTATTACCGGAATAAAGTAACTGACAATAGCTATGTCCGGGAATGTCCGGGGTAGGTAAAAAAAATGCTAGAAATGGTCTGAATAATTCATTTTTCCATTGAAATACCACACGGTGGTTAAATACAGAATGAGTACCCGATGGGTAGCTTGTCAT